>JAAGKR010004203.1:0-19869 GCA_011419295.1 Clarias macrocephalus
GAGAGAGAGAGAGGGAGGTGCGGATCAGTGCCTGGATCTCGCGCCTCTTCACTCAGGAGGATGCTGGTGGGCAATGCCCGTGGACAGGGAGGCCGAGATTTGCCAGAAAGCGCTGGAGCTCCTCTCGGATCTCTGCTCTAAAGGGGAGGTGCAGAACGAGAACTGCTTGGATTTCATTTACTATTTCCGGGACCTGGCTAGACCGAGGTACTCTGAATCAGGTGAGAGAGACTTATGTTCTTCTGCTCCTCCTTTTGCGTAACGACTTGTTGCACAGACCTGAGCGTCGGGTGCAGGTGAGAGGCTACCTGTAGCACGAGGATGCCAGGTGTTCCGGGTCGGGTCGGGTCTGGTCGGGGCTGCCTCTCATGACGTGCCTTCTTTGACGTATGCTGAGGTCTGGTCAGAGAGCGTGTAAATCTGCAACACCTACATCAACCCCCATCTTAGCAAGATTGTACCTTTAATACACATCCTTGCCCTGTGAATGCCAGCGCAGTGCATCGTGTTGTTGTTGTTGGTCTTTCAGCACAGGTTTTACGCCGGATGCCCTTCCTGACGGAACCCTCCCATTTTATCCGGGCTTGGAAGCGGCACTGTCATTAGGTGGAAATCGAACCACATGACAGGCGAGAAACCTACCACCATGGAGTCACCAGTACTCCCAATCCAGCGCATCTTATGTTCCCATAATGATAAAAAAAAAGTCCTAGATGTTTGAAGAAGCTTTTCTCATGGCCTTCTTGGTTCGGCTGATGATCACTCGACTCCTTTTATCACATTTGAAGTGTATAATTGACAAGGACGGAGGCTCAAATCCGAGTTTATCCTTCACAGCTTTGAGATGTTTGGAAAACTAAGAACTTTAATCCAATCAGTCAGTGTAGTGGCTCATCAGAGCTTTTCGACTCTAATAACTCTTTTCTTTAGGGAGACATTTTCAAGTTGTAAATTATTCTCCCCTTTCTCGATTTTAAGAGCTTTACTTCTTTTGCTAAAAAAAATAAAAATAAAAAAACTCACTAAGAGACACTTCAGAGAGCTTCGAAAGCCTTGGGTGCCCACGATCCAGTTTATAATTGATGATCAGTGTTATTCAGTGGACATGGTGGAAGTGTTAATGTTATGGCTGGACAGTAAATGTGAATTTTCCTGTCATTCCATCTGAAATCTTGCTATTGCATCTTTGTGGGTCTTACAGTAGGCAGGTGTGCAGGGAGTAACAAGTCCTAAATAAGAAAGTAGGTCGGCTCAGAGAGATTTAGGACATACTTAGTCTATCTAACTCTGAAATATAAATATGCTTTGTTAGCTGTTTTATTAAGCTGTTTGTTAAAACAACAGACTTTCTTGTGCCTTAGATGATATTAATTGAAAAAACAACAACATATTTTTGGATTTTATTTATTTGTTTGTTTGTTTTTCCTGTAATGTTTCAAATCCCTGCTCAGGTTCCCAATAAACTTCTGTAGAACCCTTTTTTTTTCCCTCTTCAAGAGTGTTTGATGGCAATAATACGAGGAATCCGTTTAAGAATGAAGCATCAACAGCGATGTTCGGAGCTAATTTCAGCCTTACAGAAGTGTGTGAATAAAAGCTCAGTGTTTGCATAGTTTCATGTCGCACTAATTCTGTGTTAGCAGGTCACAAATGAGACGGGACTCGGCTGGAGATTTCACTAGTTGTGGTATTAAGTGCTATTAAGTAATCAGTAGATCAAGGCCTGGTGAGGAGCAAAACAATCATTTTCCAGCAGCTGAACACTGGGAGTAAGAGCTCGGTCTATCGGCTACATGGCAACGTGTTGTGACGTTGTTCTGCTTGGACTTCATTAAAAAAAACAACAACAACAACTAGGATATATAATGAGTTTTATCTGGTTAAGAATTATGCATGTATGTATATACTGTATTTATCTACATTTATAATAATAATTTTCTTTAATCGATTCGTTTCTTTCGCTCTTTCTTTCTTAGTTTGCTTTCTTTTTTTTTCATTCTTTTGTTCCCTTTCTTTTATTTTCTCCCTCTGTTGCTCTTTCTTTCTCTTTCTGTCTTTGTTTCTTCATTTACTTACTTACCTCGTTCCTTTCTTCAATCACAGTCTTTTCGTTCACTTCATTTTCCTCATTTCATTGTTCATTTGCTTCCTTCTTTCCTTTCATTATATTTCTTTGCTTTTTTCTCCCTTCATAGTTTGCATGTTCGCCCAGTGCTTGGTAGATTTTCTCAAGGTACTCCGGTTTCCTCCCACAGTTCAAAGACATGCAGATTGGGATAATTGGCATTCCCAAATTGCCCGTCGTGTGTGTGTGTGTGTGTGTGTGTGTGTCCTGATGGATTGGAACGCTGATCAGAGTGTATCCCGGCTTGTGCCCTAAGTCTCCTGCGATAGGTTCCAGGCCTATGAGTGAAGGAGTGAGTGAGTGAGTGAGTGAGTGAGTGAGTGAGAGAGGAGTGAGAGAGTGAGTGAGGATCAAGTGAGTGAGAGAGGAGTGAGAGAGGAGTGAGTGAGGAGTGAGAAAGTGAGAGTGAGGAGTGAGTGAGGGAAAGAGTGAGTGAGTAAGTAAATGAGGAGTGAGTGAGAGAGTGAGTAGTGAGTGAGTGAGGAGTGTGTGAGTGACTGAGTGAGTGATGAGAAAGTGAGTGAGTTTGTGGTATGTGAGTGAGGAGTGAGTGAGGAGTGAGTGAGTGAGTGAGGAGTGAGTGAATGAGTGAGGAGTGAGTGAGGAGTGAGTGAGTGAGTGAGTGAGTGAGTGAGTGAATGAGTGAGGAGTGAGTGAGTGAGTGAGTGAGTGAGTGAATGAGTGAGGAGTGAGTGAGTGAGTGAATGAGTGAGTGAGTGAGTGACTGAATGAGTGAGGAGTGAGTGAGTGAGTGAGTGACTGAGTGAGTGAGTGAGTGAGTGAGGAGTGAGTGAGTGAGTGAGTGAGTGAGTGAGTGAGTGAGTGAGTGAATGAGTGAGGAGTGAGTGAGTGAGTGAGTGAGTGAGTGAGGAGTGAGTGAGTGAGTGAATGAGTGAGTGAGTGAGTGAGTGAGTGAGGGTCACATGCATTTCATTTGTAGCTAAATAAAATCATAGACATTAACGTGTTTAAATTATGTTTATTGCTGTGAACTAGCAAGCTAACGAAAGGTGGTAATGAACCGGCATCTGTGCTCCTCACCTGTCCTATGGCGCACCTGTTCATGCCTTACTATCAACTTTAATAACTGCCACAGAATTAATTAACAAAATAGTTATTTTCTGTGAAGTGAAAGCTAACCTGAAGACGACTAATGTCACGGGGAGTCGCCGTCTTTCTCTCTTATCGGCTGCAGTGAGGAAACGTCTTCTCTGATGAGTTACAAGCACTAATAGTAGCTCCTTTTCCACCAAAGTTGAACCAGGTGCTGGGGCACGTCTGGTGCTGGTGCCGGTTCAGAGTCAGTTCAATGGGCTAGAGCAGGGGTGTCAAACTCCGTTCCTGAAGGGCCGCAGACCCACAGGGTTTTGTTCCAACCCTGCTCTGAAGGGCAGAGGACCTGCAGAGTTTAGCTACAACCATAATTAAAAACACCTGATCCACCTAATCAAATCATTAAGGCTTATTTGAAAACTACATGGCATATATGTTGGAGCAGGGTTGGAACAAAACCCTGCGGGTCTGTGGCCCTTCAGGAACGGAGTTTGACACCCCTGGGCTAGAGAGTCACGTCATTATATCCCTGTATATGTCCATGTACGTTTCTACTCTACTTTCCCAGCAATGTTAGCCGAAACGATAGTGGCAGTGGTAGCGCTAGCTGCTAGCGCTAGCGGCAATGCTAGCGGCAAATAAAGCCTATCCGAGACGTTTGAAGAGTCCGCAAAATAGAGCACTACACATCAAAGACGTCCCATCAGATACAGATGCGGGTCAGACGTTATAAATAGAGTCCGCTCTGAGGCCGTGTGCCGTCTGGGAAACTTTAAATAAACCTTCTTCAAATGTGACTAATGGCTAATCATGTCCTAACGACGTAGACTGATGGATGGTTGTGTTAGACGTTAGGCCAATATCTTGTATCCATCAGTAGCTCAAAACTAAATCTATTAGACTCGAGCAAAATCAATATCACGGACTCATCACCGGCACAATAAGAAAGACATTAATTACATTAACTTTTTATAAATCCAACTAAAACAGCTGTATAATTGCATCTGGCTGTCGGTCCAATTATTTTCATTCTTTCTTTGCTATCTTCTCTTTTCCTTCTTTTCATTCTTAGTGTGTTTTAATCTATTTAGTAATTACTGTTGAAAATCAGAGGAATAACATCAATCACCTGCACACACCCGAGTAACGCCGTGTTCCCATCGGCTCATTCCGGAAAGATTTCCTCATGCGCTAAGTGCGTTCACAGCACACACTGTCACGTGAGTGTGTCTGCTCATTTGGATTTTTCCAGTTTGTGTGTGTGTGTGTGTGTGTGTGTGTGTGTGTGTGTGTGTGTGTGTGTGTGTGTGTATGGAGCAAGTGTGTCGGAGTGACTTCTCACATCTTGTCTGTGCTCCCTCTGAGAGAAACAACAGGCTTTGATGTACAGACTGCAGAAACGGCCTCTGGGTGGCGTCACACTAATCATCACAAGTTTTCTCATTATATAAAACATGGATGATGGAGACGAACACTGAGAGCGTGGACAGTTTGGACAGTGAAGGGAAAAACAGGCTCTAACGTTCTTTGTTTTTTTCTAATTTAGTTCCCACAAAAAGAAGAAGCTCACCTGCTGTATCTCTGGGATGCCGGACAGAGAGAAGGCGTAATTAAAGCAGCTTTGCTATTTTTAATTAAGCACGCCACCATTTCTTTTAAGTTAATGAAGAGAGATATGGCATGGACCTAATTAATGTCCTGCATTCAATTAAAATCAAAGCTGGTTGAGACTCATCAGTACACACACACACTCTACTTATATGTGTAGGATATTATTAGACAGTTACAGGATCAAAGGACATTTTACTTCACTCTTATAGCGCACACACACACACACGCCTGGCCGACGTCGACCCGATATATAAAGTCACACCTGCGAGGTGAAACGGAGAGCTTCGCTAATTTTGCAGAGATGACAGTTTTAATCAAAAATGTCCACCAGATGATGTAGGGACGATGAATTGAAGCTTTATATATTTAGGTTGCAATTTTCAAACTGCAAATATTGTATTCTGAGGTCTAATACTGGCATCCAAAGCTAGCTTCCTAATTTTATGTGTGTATAATGAAGAGACACTAGTTAAGAAACTTTAATGTAGTAAAATAATGTCGCAGAAGATTTCCAGCACGAGAAGGAAGACAAACAGAAAGAGTAAAGAGAGGAAGAGCAAACGTCACAGTCTGGCCGAGACAGCACACATGACCTGTGAATGAGTGTGTGTGTGTGTGTGTGTGTGTGTGTGTGTGTGTGTGTGTGTGTGTGTGTGTGTGTGTGCGCCCTGTGATGGATTGGAACCCTGTCCAGGGTGTATCCTGCCTTGTGCCCTAAGTCTCCTGCGATAGGCTCCAGGCCCTCTGTGAGTAAGTGCATGAGAGAGTGAGTGAGGAGTGAGTGAGTGAGTGAGGAGAGAGTGAGTGTGTGAGTGAGTGAGTGGATGAGGAGTGAGGAGTGAGTGAGCGAGGAGTGAATGGGTGAGGAGTGAGAGTGAGTGAGGAGTGAGTGAGTGAGAGTGAATGAGTGAGTAGATAGTGAATGAGGAGTGAGTGAGTGAGTGAGTGAGAGTGAATAAGTGAGGAGTGAGTGAATGAGGAGTGAGTCAGGAGTGAGAGAGTGGGGAGTGAGAATGAGTGAGTGAGGGGTGAGTGAGTGTGGTTCACATGCATTTCACTCTCACTCACTCACTCACTCACTCACTCACTCACTCACTCACTCACTCCCTCACTCACTCATCATCTATACCGCATAATCCTGTATTCAGGGTCACGGGGGGCCTGGAGCCTATCCTAGGAGACTTAGGGCATATGGCAGGATACACCCTGGACAGGGTGCCAATCCATTGCAGGGCACAGACACACACACATACAACATGCATTTCATTTGTAGCTAAATAAAATCATAGACATCAACGTGTTTGAATTATGTTTATTGCTGTGAACTAGCAAGCTAACGAAAGGTGGTAATGAACCGGCATCTGTGCTCCTCACCTGTCCTGTGGCGCACCTGTTCATGCCTTACTATCAACTTTAATAACTGCCACAGAATTAATTAACAGAATAGTTATTTTCTGTGAAGTGAAAGCTAACCTGAAGACGACTGATGTCACGGGGAGTCGCCGTCTTTCTCTCTTATGGGCTGCAGGGAGGAACGTCTTCTCTGATGAGTTACAAGCACTAATAGTAGCTCCTTTTCCACCAAAGTTGAACCAGGTGCTGGTGCATGTCTGGTGCTGGTGCCGGTTCAGAGTCGGTTCAATAGCAACAATAGTGGCAGTGGTAGCGCTAGCGGCTAAGCGCTGTCGGCAGTGCTAGCGGCAAATAAAGCCTAGCTGAGACGTTCGATGAGTTATAATATGGAAAATAGAGCACTGCACATCAAAGATGTCCCATCAGATACAGATGCGGGTTAGACGTTATAAATAGAGTCCGCTCTGAGGCCGTGTGTCGTCTGGGAAACTTTAAATAAACCTTCTTCAAATGTGACTAATGGCTAATCATGTCCTAACGATGTAGACTGATGGATGGTCGTGTTAGACGTTAGGCCACTATCTTGTATCCATCAGTAGCACAAAACTAAATCTATTAGACTCGAGCAAAATCAATATCACAGACTCATCACCGGCACAATAAGAAAGACATCGGGAACACTATCTCTGTTGTTTTTTTTCCCCCTCTCACACACTCTTAAAAGCAGATTGCCAGCTATACTTATGATTTCATCCCTGTAATGCTCTCCTGGCTTCATGCCACGTTTCCTCAGAATATCAGACAGGAAAATTATAACCTCAACATGCCGTCCTGTCCATTTGTGCAATTTGTACTTTGATTATGCAACATGTGCTGAATCCATCAACTATTCATTTCTCTTCGCACCCAAAGATATTTTCATAGGAAAAAAAAAAGATGACTGTATAAATAATATAACATCATTTATGTTCGTTACAGACAGATTTCTTGGTTCCCTTCCAGATGAATTCTGATGATTTGTTCCAGGTGTGTGTGAAAAATATCAGCAATAATGGACTGTGGAATTAGCGGCAGCGTCGAGCTGTGTGGTCACCTGACACCTGACAGGCAACACCACACTACAGCCTAGGAATAAATCAGCCTTGCTTCTCACTCCCTCAGAGCATCCGGCGTGGTTTCCACGGCTTACCACGCGCTCTGTCCACAAAACCCCACAACCATCCGATTAATAATTAATCCAAAATAAAAAAAAGCCAGAAGTAAAGGATTGAAATCACTTTTTATTAGTCTTTAAAAGAAAGAGCTCTGCTAGCACATTCATACTAGCCACGGCTGATGATTTATTCAAAACTAAATGAGATATTCTTCTGTAATGTCACTTAAATGAAAATAAATGAAAGCTTTCTCTGTAGCATTGCACCAGCACTATATTTAGCTCCCTTCACACCTTGCTGTGCACTTGCATAATTATAATTATAACCAGACAAACTCATCGAGGAGGTTGTATTTATTTTGATCACCAATTCCCAAAACGCTTTCTGTCTCTGACTCTGTAGATGTCTCGGTGAGCCTGCTGTCATTGGTGGTGACGGCCTGTGGACTGGCCTTGTTCGGAGTCTCGCTCTTTGTCTCCTGGAAACTATGCTGGATCCCATGGCGCGAGCGAGGACTCTCTCCTGGAACCAAAGATGGCCCAACAGAGCACCCTCTACCACCTCCTCCACCACTTCAACCGCAGCCCATTTACACGGAAGTGGACGCCACTCTCGACCGCCGGAACCAACCTCGAGGCTCGGTGGTTAAGGAGACGACTGTACCTCCAACGCCAGTCTCGCCGCCCGCGCCCGGGTCACCTCCACCCGTCCCCGTGCCGGAGACAGCTCTGAAAATCAGCCACACGTCACCTGATATTGCCATGGAGGCAGAGTCCAAGGCTGGGGAGGACAGCATCTATGGCAGCGGTCGTATGCAGAGGCAGATCACGGATCCGTCATCAACTTGTGTTCGGTCAGTTGAAGCGTCATGAAGTAATAATCACTTTGTATAATGATTGAACAAAATGGGGTCTTTAAGGGTTCATTCCTAGATTATTGGCCCAGTGTTTGCCAAAAATTTTTTTGATGTCTTGGTAAAGTGGGAACCCGGTGTTGTAGGGTACTACCGAAATCCCTCATGGGTTCCTCAAGACTTCCTATTACAGTACTGTACATCACACTTCTTCCACTGGAAGGAGAAACTGAAGAACCCTTAAAGTCCTACATCTTTCAAAAAAACCTCTTTCAAAAGAAACAAATCTGTAACCTTGCATATAAGAGGGCTCATTTTTAACAAGCTAAAAACCAGAATTGAAAAGCGTAATTGATTCCATAATGCAGCGGTTCTTGAGGCTTTCTTAAAGTTTAAGCAGCTTGAGACCCCTTTAGCTGTAAATCACATTTCACAGAGCTTCGAAGCTCATCCAACTATTTAAATTTTATGCTTTATGTAAATGTGTACAATAATATTTTGGCTGTTTACTGCAGCTGTAAAAAGCTTTGATTCCAGAACTTTGAGCACAGAACCATTAAATCCAATTTAGCAATTTAAATGCATTCGGTTCAATGACCAGACACACAGTAAAATACGACAATTATAAATTTAAAAGACTACGGTAACAGCTGTGAGTTCTAGCACTATAACAATGAACAAATAAACGACCCGTTGACAATGCCTTATGGGCCAGACATTAATAAATATTAACTAGTTGATTTTTTTTTTCCTTTTACAAATACAAAGCTGATATTCTTTAGATTTCATTCTTCTATCTCTAATGTTTCTAGGCCAAGCTCCATTCGGCGTCACATGAACCAGTCCAACCCTGATTTCATGGTAGCCCAGTTCCAGCGGCAAGACTCGCTAACGGGGATGAGTCTCGGGCGACTCAAACCAGAGCTGTACAAGCAGCGCTCGTTAGACAGCGAAGAAAACCGCAGTGGTCGAGGCGGAACCTGCGGGCGCCTCCATTTCATCCTGAAATACGACTGCGATCTGGAGCAGCTCATAGTCAAGATCCACCGCGCCCAAGACCTTCCTGCCAAGGACTTTTCCGGGACCTCGGATCCCTACGTTAAGATCTACCTTCTTCCTGACCGCAAGACCAAGCACCAGACCAAGGTGCATCGGAAGACTCTGAACCCCGTTTTCGATGAGGTCTTCCTCTTCCCAGTGGCATACGCTGAACTTCCTACACGAAAGCTCCACTTCACAGTTTACGATTTTGACCGTTTTTCGCGGCATGACATCATCGGTCAGGTGGTAGTGGACAACTTCCTGGATCTGGTAGATTTTCCACGGGAGACCAAGTTGTGCAGGGACATTCAGTACGTCTCCTCGGTAAGTTGGCATCTACATGGCAAATCTTCTGTAGATACAGTACGCTCATTGATAGGTCTGAGTAAAGGAATAAATTGGAAAAAGAGTTTCCAAGTTTGGCAGAAGCAGATCAAATTTAAATATAAATGCACACTGCACTCTGGCATGGTCCCTCAAGGGTACTTTGGATTGTTAAGGGTTCTTCACTCCCCCCTTTGTAAACTCTCTAAATTGTAATGATCCCACATTTTCATAAGAGGGATAGCCTTGTTGTCACAAGGTTTTAGGGTTAATATTAGATGCATAGTACTGCCTTCCAGGGTTCCTCGAGGGTTCTTTGTTTTTTCTAAAGGATTCTACTTGACGCAAAACTGCAAAATCCATGAATCCTGTTGGTGTTTTCACACAGAAACCTCTTTAACCCACTAAAACACCATAGTGTTGGACAGGGACCTTAAGCACTAGTCCTGGTGGGCCAGGACACTGACCTCCAGGCTTGGAGTTGAAGATCCCTGGTGCAGGACAAACAGTAGATGCATACAGCTGTATTTCCTCAGTGGGTCCTTGGATTGTTAAGGGTATTTTGGTTTCTTCTTGGTAACGTCTCTTGATAGAAAATACTCCATAATTCAGTATCTCCTCAGACATGGGTTTGTTGGTGTTCTTTAGCAGTGCGTTACATTTCACATAGCCATGAATAATAGAAGTTTACAAGGTGAAAATGTTAACCATGCCTCATGGTATTAAAATGTTGATGGTCTGCGTCAATTAAATTTGGTTCATTTTCATTTATAGACCTGTTTATATATTTTTTCACAACACTGTATTCCATCTGTTCTTTACAGTACCTACAACCATGTCTCTCACTTACTCGTTCCCTTTTGTTCACGATCGCTTCCACCTCCTCCTCCTCCTACTCCATCCTCCTCCTCACTTCTCCTCCCTCCTCCTCGAACAAATCTCTATTTTTTTAAATCCCATTTTCTCATTCTTGGAGCTTTTATGTGCTTCGCTTCACCAGTCTTTTACCCATCCATTATGGCATTCTCGCTCTCGTTTTGCTCTTCATACTCGTAGGTGTTCTCCATCTTCCCGGCTGAATGGTTTGGTTTCCTGCTAGGATTTAAGCATCTCTGTGAGGTAGATAAGAGTGGGAGTGGGGAGATGGCCACTATCATGGAGGAAGACTGATTATTTCCTATCTCTTTAGAGCCCCATTGAGTTTTCCACCAAAGTGGGTTCCAAGGGTAAGGCCAAAAGTTTTCACAGGGTACATCAATCAAACTGTAGACGGTTATCGCAATTGCATTTATAAAAGAAACAAAATAAAACTGGGAATGTACTGGGAAGAACATTATTTACAAAAAATGAATGGGTAAAATTGATCACGTCTCAGCTCTGATTTTTCTTATTTTTCTTTCTTCTTTGCAATTTCAGCAGAGATAAAAGAAATCTCAGGAATGTAAAAACACACACACACACAACTGATCGCACAAATCAATTGCTTCATCTTTATATTTTTTATTGTTTACAGTAATGATAGATTATAAACATCCTCCCTAATCAAACGATACAGATTAACTGGATTTGTGCTCTTTACCATCAGGTTGCATATCATAGCACACACGGCTCACGCTCCAAAAACCATGTGGGTGGTGGTACTGTACAGCTCCTGTCTCGGCGTCTCCAAGAGGAAATAAATAACTTCCCTCTGTTCAGCCCTATCCTTAGTTTACAGCGTGGGACGTTCAAGTTTAACTTCGTGTAACAAAACGAAACAAACAAAAACCCGCTGACCGAAAGCTGCAGCCAGTCTCAGGTTTAACCGGCTATAATTACGTGAATATAATGATGATATAGTGTTATAGAGTGAGCGGTCGTGATTTATCTCCTGCTCATGACCTTTATCTAATTAGCACCCAGAATGCATTATTCATCAAGTGACTCAATTAAACAGCGCCACTTGCCAGTCGACCAAATGACAGCGTGACGAATCAATTGTGCGATCAATCATTTGGTACTACTGAAGCTTTTACAGAAGAGACACTTTAGATAACGATGAAACAAACGGTTTCAACCAACATGAAAGAGTCAAAGGCTTCATATATAACTTGTAATGTGAACGTAGCCTAATGGTTCATTTTAGCCTTTCAGATAAAAAAATAAAAAAATAAAAAAATAAATAAAATCTCCTCAATAATCACACCAACGTTATCTGCTGTGATCGCTGCCTTCTTTTCTAAGTAAATATTCTTAATTTTATAAAGAGTAAATGGTTTTATACCAGGTTACACTAGCTAGCTTTTTTAGAGCTAGCACAACTAGCTAATAGCAAGTCCTTTTTAGCTTATGCTCAATACTGCAAATTAAAAAGGATTTAATGAAAATGTGTATGTCCTCTAAAGGTCCTATAAAACAATGAATATTATAGCAGTTTTATAAGCAAGCGATGCACATTTAAAGTCAAAACTGGATTTTAGCTCATTTCTATCCATAAGAAAACTAAAACAAAAACTAGATATGAGTACATTTAAAAAATTTTTTACCATAATTAATATTATATAAATTCTTTTATATAATTATTTTAAATACATCTTTTGGCTCAGGAATCCGAGGTGCAAAAAGTCGCCTTGCACCTCCAGAGTCCGGGTTCGATTCCCACCTCTGTGTACCTGAAGTTTGCAGATTAGTTTAATTGGTGTTTTCAGATTGCCCGAAGTGTGTCTGAATGTGTATGTATACAGGATGAAGTGGTATAGACGATGAGTGCTGTAAATATTATAGGAAACTTTTCAAATGGTCAAGTGTAAAGCTGACAATAAGCTCGGATAATTTATATGTGAGTGGCTGCTTTTAAATCTCTTTTTGATAAAAGTGTAGCTTCTAAATGTTGAAGAAAAGTCAAACTTTTCAGGAAAAAAAAAAACATCAAGTGACATAATTTTTTTTTTTTTCCATGGGGTCTATGGATTTCCAGTGAAAAAAAATAACATGGAGGACAAAGTGGTGTCGAAACCTAAGTCTCATCTTATAATAAATGAGTATGATGTGAATATTTTCTCCAATATTTCAGCACTTAAATAAAATTTTAAATGGCGTCTGTTTTCAGGAACGCGCTCTTACGTGATGTGACGTTTCTCTTTCTCGACTCAAGTCACTCAAGCAGCTCAAATGCTCTGGTTTTTCAGTCTTCTCATCAACCGCAAAGACAAACACTGTCGTCCTCATCTCACTTTACTGAAAATAATTCATGTGATCCAGGGAGCTGGCTGTAGGTAGTTTCCACGTTATTGTTACAAGATCATTTTTTTATATATCATAATATATTACAAAAACAGGTAGACTTAAACATAGAGACAAATGCATGAGAACTGGAGAAGTGTGAGGACATGGACACTGATGTTTATAATGAACTGAATGGATGCAGAAAAGATATTTAAAGTTTTACTGTTAGTTTAGGGACAAGAACCCAAACTAGTAGAAAACTATAGACCTGCTAACATTGGTCATGACACTCTGAGAAAATTATGCAAACACACACACACACACACACACACACACACACACACACACACACACACACACACACACGCATGTTAGGCATGAAAATGGCCCAATCTTCAGTCATCACCCTCACTCCAATTATATCTCACCCTCCTTTTGTGGTGACTTCCCATTATTTCCCATCATCCTCCCTCATAAGCCTACAATGTGCACACATACCTGTGTGCCACTTTTGCTTTTTTTTCCACAGTGGAGGCTAATTGTGCTTGAAATATCACAAAAATCCGGCTGCACTCGGCCCCTAAAGTCAGAAGTAACACTAACCTCAATTCCAGTACCGTAATGGCTACTTAATGCCAGCAGCTCTAAGTATTACTGTGTGTGTGTGTGTGTGTGTGAGTGAGAGAGAGAGAGAGAGAGAGAGAGAGAGCGAGCGTTTCATTTCACACAGCATGCCCATTAAAGCCTCAATCTCGATCCTCCTCATTTCAAGCTTTTCAAACTAAATCAAGACCGAACCTAACCATGAAATTGAACTGTAGAGCGCGTTCACAAGCAGAACCCTACGTTTATTTATCTTTGCATTCAGATCGTTCAATAGCAGTACATATCGAAGATTAACGCTCTGAATATTCTTCTGAGGTTATTGGCTCATGAGAGAGAGAGAGAGAGAGAGAGAGAGAGAGAGAGAGAGTAGCTTGAAGTCGTAGACTGCTTCCATTAAGGTCTGGTTTCATCATGAAGATTATTTAATATAAAATAGATATACGGTAAAATGATACTAAAGGAAAGAGTAAATGAAAATAGCGCGCACATGCAGGCGTACAAACTTTCACACCTTTGCGTTTTAAATTCAGAGTGACTTATCCGGCAAAAATACAATCTTATTTCTCTCCAGGAAAAAAAGTCCGATGATTCAGTCGACATATGAATCAGAAACGATTGACGGTTGTGTAGGTGTCTCCGATAATAACGGACCCATGGAAAGCCCCTCCCACTTTTCCTTAGATCTGTTTCCTTGCGTGAAATATGCGCCCGTACTTTCTGTCACAGTAAAACGTTTTGACATCACTAGTGTATTAGTGTGTGTTTGACTTTGCTAACGTCTACAGGAAGGTCTGCGAGATCTTACCTCCATGTTTCTGCCCTGAGTGGTCAGGAGCGAGTCTGGATCCGATCTCTTTGAGCCTCCACTGATCTGACTCGAAACTATCTGAGATGAATCGTATAGTGATGTGCGAGCGGCGGCTGGCGTTCAATAACATTTTATTTAAATATTGCAAGAACAACTTGGGATTATGTGAGCATGGGATGTAAACACATAGTCCTCTATTTCATCCTCTCTTAAAGGCAGATAATTTGTTCCAGCCGCCCAAAAATATTACCTATAATCATATTTCTGCATATAAAAACAATTTAAACATTTAGTAAAAACATGTGAGTGAAGTAAAATATGAAATAAATAGACCTTAAACATCACTTAATCTTAATTTCTGGTTCCTCTCGGCACCGGCTGCTTTAAAACCCAAATCTGAAAGCGGCTCAGTTTTCTTCTTGCTACCGTCCTTGATAACATTCCTGGTATACATGGTGCTGCGTCTTCACTAAATCTGACACAAAATGCAAAAACACCCACAAACACTCACTTCGCTTGGCTTTCCACTGACGCAAGCGGCTCCAGGACGTACGCTCGACTCAGCCGGCGCTCAGTTCAGGCGAAAATGCTTCACATGCAGAGCCAAATTTCTTACAAAGTTCGTATGCAGAGGTACCGCTGTACGTTCTTTTACATCCGCCTACAGTGTATCTTCATATATAAAATAAAAATTCACTAATAAATGTTCTATATCTATTTTTCAGTCACTATCTCCCAACAGCCCCCCAACACGCCCCCACCCCACCCGGGCGTCACTCATGCTTGCCCTTTTGCAGTTGTTAGCATGTTTTGCGTCTCTGTTCGACACCGCTCGCCACCACGCTGACCTTTTCCCTCTCGGAAATAGCGAAAGATGTGTCAAGTCACGCTGAGAGTGACCTGAGAATAAACAGCAGGGAAGTGGTTTCTAATCTCACCGCAGTTCCTCACTTCTTACCTCCCTGCTGTGTAATTGTCTTGAGGGAGCTTTAAGATATTATTGGTCGGTGTCAGAAAGAGATTAGCTGTCTGGCTTCGATGTGCAACCAGAGAATTAAAGAGGAATGTTGTGTTCCCTGAGGCTCGGATGATAGAACTGCACACAAATCTCAGGTTTTTTTTTGTTTTTTTTTTGTTGTTGTTCAGTCTGAAGGGTGACTCAGGAGAAGGGTCTCTGATCGCTCTGTCTGTTAGTTAACTCAGATTACTCATATACAGTACAGATACACACTGGCACACACCAGGGCTTTTAGTATTTATGTTGTCTGAAATTACAGGGTCTTATGTGAGTATTTAATCGTTTAATAGAATCTTTATAGAAATCTGTGGAATTCAGTTGTAGCCCAAATAACTTTTGCTTTGAACTGCATGTTTTATAGAATTGTTACTGTAGAACTCTATAGACCAGACGTTCATGACATTGATGCACTACAGAATTTAATTTAGAATTCTCGTAATTCTACACTGCTAGAGATCCATTTCTATCGAAAACATGTGACCTGGGCAAAGTACACGAGTCCTAAAAGTAAAAGTAAAAGTCCATTTACGTGTGTACCTGAGTAAAAGTACAGAAATACTCACCCTCACACTGACTTAAGCATCAAAAGTACAGGGCTTGTATTAGCTCACAGTCGCCTTTATCATAGGAACAAAATCTCTCGCTCTTTCTCGCTCTCTCTGCTTCCCAATTTTGAACGTGTTGTTTTCACCCAGCTCTGCTTTCTGTATACCTGAAGATGCGAAATTCCATCTTCAGGTTCAAAACACCATTGGTGTCAGGTGATGCAACGCCATGCGGTAATGTGGCGAAGCAGGGGGACAGATATTTGCTGTCCATGTGGTGGGAGTCAAATTCTCCTCCAATAAATCTACTCCGGTAAAGTACTGTAACAGTAACGAAATACTCAGTCCCCTCCCACCTCTATACAACATATCAAGTCAGGTATTAAGTGGCGCAGGATGGTTTTGTGTAATGGCCAATAGGGGGCGCAGTAGGTGAACCGTATCCAATTTCCAATTTCTGCAAAAATCAGGTGATAATACAGTTTAATCCTAAACACTGTTTTAAAGCATGTTAATAAAAACTGTTCAAAAGTGCTGGCTGATATAATCATAAATTAATATTACAATTAATTTAATATTTTACCTCAATTATGATTAATACGTGAATATTTTGTTTTCTGGAATTTATTTGGCTTTTGTTTTGTTTTTTGCCCTCATAGTTCACTAATAAGGTCTCCCTCCCTCACTCACTCCCTCCCTCACTCCCTCCCTCACTCACTCCCTCACACACTCTCTCACACACTCCCTCACACACTCATCGTCTATATCGCTTTATCCTGTATTCAGGATTGCGGGGGAACCTGGAGCCTATCCCAGGAGACTTAGGGCACGGGGCAGGGTACACACTCTGGACAGGGTGCCAATCCATCGCAGGGCACACAGACGTACACTCACACAGACACACACTCATTCATAGACTACAATTAGTCTCATCTGCATGTCTTTGGACTGTGGGAGGAAATCAGAGTACTAACAAGGTTTATACTGTAAATATTTACACATGGGAGATGAGGAAAAACAATTAATTCAGTTATGAATAGTGATTCTTTCGTATGATGATTCGTGTATCGCCACATTGATATATATATATATATATATAGTAACGCTTATAATAGAGATAAAGGCGGCTTAGTGGTAATACTGTCGCCTGCACTTCCAGGGTCCAATTCCCGGCCAGGTGTGTGCGTGTGTGTGTGTGTGTGTGTGTGTGTGTGTGTGTGTGTGTGTGTGTGTGTATGTGTGTGTGCGTGCTCTGTGATAGATTGACACCCTGTCCAGGGTGTACCCCGCCTCGTGCCCTAAGTCTCCTGCGATCGGCTCCAGGCCTGAATACAGGATAAAGTGGCACAAGTAAACACATACAGTGGGGCAAGTAATCAACAAATTAATAAACAAAATACTGATCAGAGGTTCTGAATATTGGTTTAAATTAACTGCTGAGCCCTTCTATCTGTAAGCTGGTTACTCCAGTTGTGAGAATTTTTTTTCTTTGCTTTAAAACCATGCTGCTGGTAAAATTATTTTAGGGAAATCTTGATGTCAATTATTCATTATTTGCTGAGTTTGTTTATAATTGTAACAAAATCTAAAAACAACATTAATATTGAATCAGGATGTTTATAAAATTGTGAGACTTGAAGAATCTCAATACAGATCGAATCGGCTCAGAGGCATCGTGATAATATCAGGTGATTCCCATAAATATTAATAATAATAATAATAATAATAATAATAATAATTAAAACTTTTACAATTTAACCCCTAATATTAACAATTGGGAGGCTTTTTTTATCCGTTCAGCACTGGCAGGTCTTTGCACTCCTCGTCTCTCGTCTCTCGGCCTTCATGTCTAAGATCAAATTGCAGTTCTTCTGAACGTGATATGACGACCCGGAGTTCTCATCCTCTCAAGCACTTATGTTTTCTGAAACTCCAGCCATCACGTTCACTACAATAGGGTGAATAGGATGAGAAACGAAGACCTGTATTTTCCCTTTTGACAGCTGAAAGCTCAGGAATGTCCTCACATCATTTCATCATCAAGGACTCTGTAACTGCTGCAGCCTCAGTATATCGTGTCCCTGGTGAGAGAAAAAAGTAGCATGAAGAAGAAGTGGAAGAAAACCTCAGTGTGAGTTTGCAGGAGAGGTATTTTAAGAGCAAGTGTTAATGTGACTGTTAGGTTCAAAAATAAAAAGCGGTGGTGAGGTGCTAGTGGAGAAGTGAGGTGTAAAAATCCACCCCAAGCAAGCGAGTGGGTCAACGCACTTATTCTTATCACTTTTATAGCATGGGAAAAAAGTTTATTTTTTATTTTTTATGTGAAGTAAGAAAATACATATGCAGCGTGTACTTAATGATGAGAGAGAGCACTTCAGTACTCTAATGGAGGAAGTATTCGTGCTTTGTTTTGTGTATTGGTCCTGTAGTTTCTACCTGCTGTAGCGTCACTGCATGTATTTAGGAGTTAATGCTGAAAAGACGGCAGCACAGTGGCACAGTGGTTGGCCTCACCCTCGGGTCCAGGTGCGGGCATGTCCTCCCCGCGCTCGCTGGTTTTCCTCCCACAGTCCAAAGACATGCAGCGTAGGCGAAATTGGTGTTTCCACATTCCCCATAGTGTGTTAGCAAGTGTGTGAATGTGTGAGCCTGTGATGGATTGGCACCGTGTCCAGCATGTGCCCCGCCTAGTGCCCCCGAGTCCACTGGGATGGGCTCCAGACCCCCCGTGGCCCTGTATATAGGATAAGTATAGAGGGTTGCGTGTGTGAGTACTGACATTATAGACAATTTCAATGTAGCTGCCTTTGTATTAATATTATTATTATTATTAAGCCTTGATGTTTTTCTCCATAATTTAACTCACACACCGGCATGTTTTTGGGAGCAGGGAGGACACGCGATATCCCAAAGAAAACCCATTTCTGACACAGGGAGAACATGTACAAAAAAAGCTCACACGAATTTTTCTTGCTTCTTTTTACACACGATTTCATTTTTTCTTTGACCCGATTCGTCTATCATTAGGACCATCTCTATTTTATTTTCCGCTGTTTTTGTTATCGTTGTTCTTGTTGTTGTTGGACCTCTGACCCTGACAGCCGAGGCAGCCAAGTAACATGGGTAGATTCCAGACTGCTAGAAAGATGGTAAATTACCGTGATGATCACAGCCTGAGCTGTTTACGCCGATGACGCTCAACCTCAGTATGTTCCCAATGCATTAGGCTGTTATTGGGTTTTTATTTAGACATGGCCCACTTCTTATTTTTAATTTCTTATCCTTGGGCTCTGGAACATATTCCCACTAATGTTCCACTTCCACATCCAAACTCTATCAGACACAAATGCTCTTCATTTATTTTTGTCTTTTATGCTTGATTTTATCAAAATCAAATCAGATGTTCAAAGCTTGGGATACTTGTTTTTAAACCCTAAACCCTGCTTTAAACCTCTTCATAACTTTATGACCTGTCTGCTGTGTTCCTTGGGCTTCATGATGCTGTTTGTTCACTAATGTTCAGCTGTATTTATACTGAGGTTAAATTACACACAGGTGGACTCTATTTACTAATCAGGTGACTTCATTAGCTTAGCCACCGTGAGCTAACCTGTTTGTGCTAAGCTACATAAGGCAGTATGTTAGCATGATTTAGCAGTGTGATCTACTGTACTTGCTAACTAAACCATGTAAGTGACATTAAATCACAATGTTTCACATAAACAATGCAAAAGCTTGTGAGGAAATGAGGAAAAATAAATTAATATTAGTTTTATATTATCAGAATAAGGATTATATAAGATTTAAAAACTTACCCATGGTAACAGCTTGCTGGATTCTCCTCCTTCGTTCTCTGTTGGAGTCTCAGTGCTGTTCTGAGGTAAATCTAAACTCCTCCCACTGTCCAGAACATTCTGTAGAACTTCAGAAACCTATACAGCACCTAACATCTTTCACACACGCAGGAAAATTATCAAATCTACTGTGTGTGTGTGTGTGTGTGTGTGTGTGTGTGTGTGTGTGTGTGTTTGGGGGCGTGGCCTTGTATGTAGATTACCCTGACTGTTTCCCTGTGAACAGCGTGTGGGCGTGTCCTGTCTCAGGTCATTATCAGTGAATGAAGTGTGGCAGAAAGACTGAATCTCTCCTTACATTCATATGGATTACATAAACT
>JAAGKR010004203.1:20461-64444 GCA_011419295.1 Clarias macrocephalus
AAATTAATATTAGTTTTATATTATCAGAATAAGGATTATATAAGATTTAAAAACTTACCCATGGTAACAGCTTGCTGGATTCTCCTCCTTCGTTCTCTGTTGGAGTCTCAGTGCTGTTCTGAGGTAAATCTAAACTCCTCCCACTGTCCAGAACATTCTGTAGAACTTCAGAAACCTGTACAGCACCTAACATCTTTCACACACGCAGGAAAAGTATCAAATCTACTGTGTTTGTGTGTGTGTGTGTGTGTGTGTGTGTGTGTGTGTTTGGGGGCGTGGCCTTGTATGTAGATTACCCTGACTGTTTCCCTGTGAACAGCGTGTGGGCGTGTCCTGTCTCAGGTCATTATCAGTGACTGAAGTGTGGCAGAAAGACTGAATCTCTCCTTACATTCATATGGATCACATAAACTGAGAACATTTATTTTTGATTAAGCTTGCTACATTTAAAAGTAGAAACTTTAAGCTTTCTATAAATATATATGTATAGATGTATAGATATATAGATATATGGATATGTGTGTGTGCAGTATTCACTGAGTTTCAGCTCATTTTAGTGACGCGTTTCAGAAGATTTTCAAGGAGACTGAGACGGCAGAAAGCGCACCATGTTTATTTTCTTTATTTTACAAAGGCACAATGTTTTATTGATATGTGAGTGTACATTAACAAATGAAGACATAAAATGAAGTGTAATGATTACACTTATGTGTATGGTTAAAAATGATGGAGCATTTTAAGTTTTTTTCACGGTTAACATAAAAAAAATGCAAGCGGTCCCCGTTGCCAAAACAGCTGACCCCATGGTGCTGGTACTGGTATACTGGTAACCCTGCTGGTATAATTGATGGTTAAGCTGGTGACCAGCTATGATGGTCTATGCGTTTTTTTTTTTTTCTTCAGTTTTAAGTGATTTCCATTGATTACTTTTTTTTTTAAATGTAGTGTTGTGTTTTTACGCAATCCACAAATATTTAATAAATGTAAAATAATGTATTTACATGTTTTTGGTAAATGGATTATTTTTGTCTCTTGTATGTAAATGCATTTAAATATAACACTACACGGTCCATGTATTTACATCACACATTATTTTCAGTACTAGCTATTAAAAAACAAGATAATGAGCTAAAATGGCAACCAATTTTAACTACCAAAATCTTGCTGATGGCCCAGCATATAAATCATGCTGGCCTATGCTGGATTTCCCATCAGTTATGCTGGTTCACCAGCTAAACCAGCACCAGACCAGCACTAACCAGTATTAACAAGCATAGACCAGCATATACTGTAAATCATGCTGGCCTATGCCGGATTTTTCAGCAGGGTTGTAACGTGACAGAGTTTAAGGGATATGAATACTTTAGCAAGACTTTAGTCTCTGTAGCTGTAGAGACTTTTGTTAGTCTGCCAAGTGTAATAAATGTAAATATAATTAAGGGCAGTATAAAGGTATCCTTAGAAAAAAAAGGATTTCTGAAGCTGAGGTGAGCTGTGGTAAGGCAGCTACTGCAGTTCGTATCACCAGGCCCAGACGTTTCTTTCAAAATGAACAGCACTGCTGTAACCTGGGATTTGAATAAAAATAAAAACATTATTTGTTTCATTATTTGTTTGGATCATACTCTTGTAAATTTAGATTGTACCTGATGAGCTGCCCTCGTCTTTCCAGCTGCAGAAGTGTTGTCAGGCACACAGTCCTCACAGTGACACAGAGCTGTATTAGGGAGACGACCTGTCTGCATGGACAGCGGTGGATTTAGACACGGGAGACATGTCGGGCGGCACAGAGCGCGGGGGAGAAAGAAGAGAGAGATTGTGTCTTGTGAGTGAGGCTGGGTGCTGGGTGCTGGGAGGGAGGTGTCTGAGTGGACATCATCTCAGGGCTCCCAGCTTCCCCTGCACTCAGACATGGTCCAGCTGGGAGCCCTGAAAAGCTCACGTCTAACTTTGCACAACAATGCGACACGTAAAATCACTCACACTACGAAATGCTACGGAATAAACCACAGATGTCTCATGATACAGTGAAATGTACGAAATCCTTAAGAATTATATATAACCAGCCTGCACAAGGTGAAATGGCTATTACATATGATAACATGTCTTTTGGGTTGTTTCCAGTTGTTTCTATGACCAAAAACGTATTTTTTTTAACAAAATATTTTTGTGATGTCATTGCCATATTCCGGTAACATTAAATGTATGAGTTTTAAAAGTATTGTTAACTTTGGTTCAACCTGACCGTTTGTTATCTGAAGCCTCCCCTCTCGACACACTTTCTAATACAGTAAGCAGTTTTTTTAAATCAGTCATTGACCGATGATATGTTGGCTACGGAGCTGTGCTGCTTGAGTTTTAAGGGTTATTAAAGCCATAAGTTGCCCACTGTAGAAAAAAAGAGTAAATAAAATAAGAAACGGCAAAAAGAAAAAAGATATGCAGCTACACTATATGGACAAAGGTATTTGGTCAAAGCTGTTAATTATTGAATTCAGGTGTTTCAATCAATCAAGCCCCTTGTCCCCAGTGAAGGACAATCCTACTGCTTCAGCATACCGAGACATCTTGGACAACGCAATGGTGAAGGCCCTTGCCTATTCCAACATGACTCCACCCCAGTGGACAAAGCAAGGACTACTGTATAAAGACATGGTTTGGAAGAACTCGAGCGGCCCGAACACAGAGCCCTGACCTCAACCCCATCGAGCACCTTTGTGATGAACTGGAACGGAGATTGTGAGCCGGGCCTTCTCGTCCAACATCACCGCCTGACCTCATGTGTACTGTAAACGCTCTACAGAATGAATGAACACGAATTCCCACAGAAACATCTTGTGTACGGCCTTCCAAGAAGAGTGGAAGCTGTTAGAGCTGCAAAAGGGGGACCGACTCCATATTGAAGTGTGTGTATTTGAATACAATGTCATTGCTGGTTCGACCCAATACTTTTGTCCGTATAGTGTATAGTATGTTCTGACTTCATGATATTATGTAGGTAATAAAATAGGCGAGTATCACACTTATGTTGTTATTTATTTGTGTATTTTTTTGGCCAGGCACTGAAGAGGAATACTCCCAGGGTGTCATACACAATAGTGCTGCCACTGTGCGTGTGTAGTGTCGTTGTACATTATACTGTAGGGTTTATCGCAGGCGTTGGTGTCTCAGTGGTAGGCTTCTCACCTGCCATACGGAAGGATGAATAAAAATGGGCGGGGAAAACCTGCGCTCCCTACGATGGAACACCATTCAGGTTGCTTGCAATGACATTGACACGGTCAGTTATATTACATGAAACGTTTAATATTTCATACTTCAAAGAACTGTTCAGATCGATTGAAACAACATTGTGAAGAGAATGAACAGAACCCCCCCCCCCACCTCCCCCCCAACCTGGCCCACAGAGCATAACTATAGATACAGAGAACTTATCGTTTAATTAAAACAATGTCATGGGCAGGTATTGGCAAGTAACACATCGAGCCCAAGAGGTTTCTTTCATTAATGTGGTGAGAACAGACGACGAAGCTCTGTAGTCAGGGCGTGAGCTGGAAATTCACTTAGCTCGGGTTCTCACTGCTGCTGGAGATCAGGTTCCTCAAGGGGGAATCTTAGTGGAAAGAGCAGACAGACGGCAATTAACACACGGGTTAGAAAGGCTCTAGCACATCTGTAGGATCTGTAGTTCCTCCCCACAGAGCAGGTTTGTAATCTCTCTCTCTCTCTCTCTCTTTTCTTTACCTGCCAGTCAGACAGCAGGTGATTAGCTTCGGCAGACCCGTGCAGTAGGTTTACACTTCAACATTTACTATCACACAAGTTTTGGCCTGGGTGCCCATTGCAGTCTGTCTGTGTGAACTGTACACACAATCGTTCACCAACACCACTCGCACGTTACAGGAACTCGGCTGGGAGTGATCGCCACATCCCCAGTACAGTCCTGACCTCGCTCCAAGCCATTATGGACATTAGAGGAGTTCCTGGGAGGCCGGGGTTTTAGATGTGAATCAGTCAGGCAGTCTCATCATGCCTCTCGTGTACTGAGAAAACTTTTCACCTTGACGATATCCAAGCGCTAGTGAAACACTGGGATAAGTGCATTAGTGTATCAGAGGATTATATAGAGAAGTAATAATAGATTTTACAGAACCATGTTCTGTTATTCTGTACAATAAAAAGGCCCAGTTTGACTTGAACACCCTTTTTATCATGTCATTTCCTATGAATAGTTCTTTAAATCTTTCATTTGTGATCATTGGCAAATTGCAGATAAAAAATACATAAATAAATAAATAAATAAATAAAATTTAATTTTGTTTCTCAAAACTCCACTGTTTACACAATGTTCTATTTCTTGCTTAATGAGAAACTACCTGTAGGCATTTATTCATGTTCTAGTGTTCTAGTCCTTCTGCTAATTTTATTGCTTATTTAAAAGTAAGAAATAAAATGATCTTCGAATAAAGGTCAATAAGAAGAACACTTAATGCGTGAAAACACTGAAACTGAAATAGGTTTAGAACTCATAAGTAGAAAATACTTGCTCCATTTAACTAAATAGTTTAATCAGTCTTTGGTGAGTTTTGTGCACAATATAAAAATACAAAGTAATTGCACATATAATCTCTATAATCTAAAGACTGTGATGGATTTCTGCTTGAGGTTAAAGGTCTTTGGGTTAAAGGCTTTAATCTGGGTTTCAGCAGTGGGAATTGAACTCACATCTATATGGAAATTTGGTCTGTTTCTTAATTCCTTGGTTACCGCTACCATCCCTCCATGAGAACATACAACTCAATCCATATCTCTGTTTGTCTGTCGTTCCCAGGACAACGTGGATCTGGGTGATCTGATGTTCTCGCTCTGTTACCTGCCCACTGCTGGCCGACTGACCATCACGGTGATAAAGGCACGCAACCTCAAAGCCATGGACATCACCGGAGCCTCAGGTTCGAAACCACATGTTCAAAATATTATGAGGACGAGTGTATGGCGAGAGTTTACTAAAGGGTTAGAGCAAGCTTTCATTTAGAGAAAAGAATATGAAGGATTTGTAAAGATTCCTAAAGTTTGGAATGTATAGTATTTTTATAGATTTGAATATTTTCCAACTACACAGTTTAAAGGACCAGATAATAGATGTTTATAATAATAATAATAATAATAATAATAATAATAATAATAATAATAATGCATTTTATTAATATAGTTGCCTTCATGGTCACCCATGGTCGCCTTCCAGATAAAATATAAAACAAGATAACATTGATAAAGATAACGTTGAGTAATAAGTAATTAAAACAATATTAAATGAAACAAGAGACCGTGTCATAATTTCAGACATTTAAAAACAAATGAAGTGACGCCTTACATCATACATTACCTGTTATTGATATGAAGTGATATTCAATTTACGGCTCTAATATTCTCTAATAAACATCGTCTTTCAATTAAAAAACAAATATACCAACAAATATATCACCAAACTCTATATCTTAATCAAACAACAGCTATTAAAATACTATTCTAAATACAAAAACCATTTTGAATATGAATTACATGTAGAAAATGAATGACTGTTGCTTTTTCTTGCTGACCCCCCCCCTCTCTCCCTCTCTCTCTCTTTAGACCCCTATGTGAAAGTGTCTCTGATGTGCGAGGGGCGGAGACTAAAGAAGAGGAAGACGTCCACTAAGAGGAACACCCTGAACCCGGTGTATAACGAGGCAATAGTATTCGACGTCCCGCCAGAGAACATTGATCAGATTAGCCTTTTGATAGCTGTGATGGATTACGACCGGTGAGCCACAACTCTCATCTTTATATTTTATTTTTTTGTTTATTTTTGGGGTGGGTCAGTTGTCTGATCATATTATAAGACACAAGCTGTTTAAATCTGTGATATTTCACTTACATTCACACATTTATTCAAACTAAGAAAGCTGTAATAAAGGCTGTTTGTCTCTGGCTCCTTTCACAGCGTAGGTCACAACGAGGTTATAGGTGTGTGTCGGGTGGGTAACGATGGTGAGAGTCTGGGCAGGGACCACTGGAACGAAATGTTGACTTACCCTCGTAAACCCATCGCTCGCTGGCACCCTCTAATCGAGGTAAGCACCAAGAGAAAATAGTATAAATGTCACTACATCAGTCTAAGTCTGCATTCAGATCGAAGTGACCAAAAGAACTCGTATTCTCCAGCACGCTCAGTAAAACCTAACAGCTGTTTTATTTACAGTACTGTGCAAAAGTCTTGGAAACATCCGAACAAAAGCCATATGCAGTGATTCTTTTGAAAACATTCCTACATTAAAAGAAACTTCTATAAAAAGTAATAACATAAACAATAAACGGTCCATATTTGATGTGGAAACTCTTTGCTTGAACATAAGCCGTAGTGTTCGATACAGATGTGTGCAGGATTCTAAGTAAAACAGCTGTTAGGTTTTACTGAGCGTGCTGGAGAACACGAGTTCTTTTGGTCACTTCGTCACACTCGCTGCTTTCTATTTTTATGCAAAACCCAGAAGTCGACATTATTGATTTTCTTTTTTTTTTTTCATCTGAAAACTGGTCTGTCATGTAATACTGTATGTCTGTATTGCTTTACAGGCAGATATTCTTCTGTAATGTTATTTATTCATTAATTGTAGTGTATCTTTATAGGGAACGGTCTTGTACATAATAATGCAGACATCATAAACTTATATAACAAAATTTGTACTACAGATAATATGTTGCCTAAGACTTTTGCACAGGACTGTATCTGCTAGCTCGGGTAGGGACTCCACCAGAGCGACAATTAACAAACCATTAACTGGAGAAATAAGCAAGCGAGAGACTGGTTAATAAAGCGCTGAAACTTCGCCTCTGAAGGAGTGTTCATGTCTGGAGTCTCCTTTTCTTCTTTCTTTTTCTCTTCTTTCTTTTTCTTTTTTTTTTTATTCCAGTCCTGAGCTTTGTGATTGTAGTCTGAACCGTAACGCCATCTCATTTATTATTTCGCACTTTTCATCCAATGCCATTTAAGTCAAGGTTATTATAGTCCTCGCGGAATTCATTCATCTGCCGCTAAACCTGGATTCAAAGCCCGGTCGCTCACCGAAACGTCTCTCTCTCAGACTCGCGGTGGAGATTCAGAAGAAGAAGAAGAAGAAGAATGATTTGTTATCGTGGAGAAGAGTCCAAACGGAGGGGAAACGAATGCAGTCCTTGAGCATATTTGTTTCCCATACATTCAAATAATGATCTTCCTGGCATATCACATGTTAATGAATCTGTTCGGGCGTTCGCGTTGCCCTGCGGGGAAAAAGAACAAATCGTTTCTCTCGCACAACAGATGGTCGGTGCAGTCCTGCCGGCGCGCTGGGTGCGAGTGCATTGTGTTATTCACGCACAGATTTTCTCTCTCCTAAACAAGCCTTAAAACGTTTAACCCCTGACATGAAAGCACACAGAATCCATCCTGCATTTAATGTGAGATTCTGTTGCTTTACAACACTGACCTGACCACGAGCCGCATCTGAAAGAGTGCGTTTATTTTAAGAGCGGTTTGTGTTCATAGCAGAGAACTGGCACCGGATTAACACGATTATTTATTTATTTTTTTTCCAGATTTTTATTCTTGATTTCGGTGCATATACAAACTGTCTCACTTTCCCAACTGAGATTTTTCTGCCAAGAGAAGATAAAAAAAAAAAACACAAAGGTTTTTTTTCCCCCCCTAACACAAAGCTCGGCATTAAGTACAGTAGCACAGAGCTCAGAGTGTGTGCATGCTAATGGCAGATTGTGAGAGCGCGTGAGCGCATGGGTGTGACGCGTGGAGCTACTGTAACACCTGCTGTAACTGTACATCATCTCGCTTCAGACTGATCAAATCAGGGAAATCTCTCAGCAGTGAGACGGGAGCGGCACGAACCAGGAGAGAATTTGTCTTTAAATCTTTATTATCTATACGTTATCATTTAAAAAACTGTAAAGTTGGTGTGACTGTACATTGAAGGAATTAGCAAAAAAAATAATTTGTTGGACATAAGATAGAGCACATCAAGATCGTTTTTGGAATTTTTGTCTGTCTGTTTGTTTGTTTGTTTGTTTGTTCACTCATCACATGAAAATAAATTAGAGTGGCGTTTTCACGGGTGTGTTTGGCCGAGCTTGAGGTAACATACAGGCTTTGTTTCATCGCGATCGGCCCACGGGAAGAGAAGATATGCTAATATTAAATTTAAAAAGAAAACGCCCGTATCTTTATATGATAAAAAAAATCGAATCATTAGTTCATCTCGAAATTCATCAGATGGCGCTGAACAATTTTTAATACGCACTTATGAGTGTGCAGTTAAATTCCATGTCATGGGATATATATATTATTATTTATTTATTTATTATTATTATTATTATTATTATTATTATTATTATATATATTACATTTTTGTAGAATGACGCTAGAATTATGTTTAACATCAATCAATCCATCAATTCATGAATCAAACAGAATTTTGCCACAAAAATGGTTGAATTTTCCTAGACAGACTTTTTTATAAATGTAGATTTTATTCATGTTTCTGATATTAACTTCAGCAAGACATCATCCAGGAGTGATTCCAGGATCAGACCTTTAGGGGGCACCGTGCCTAATGAGAATGTAATGTACTGTACAGTGTTGCACTATTAATAGTAATTAGTATTAATGTTATTTTATTGATTTTTTAAAATACAGGTTTAAATATTAGTATTAATAGTACGAATGGTGAAATCCGTATCGCATTTTGATTAAGAAAACAAAAAATACAATATCCTGGCCATTAGGACTGTAACTACGAGGCCTTCACACCTGGTTCTTCTTTTTCTCTTCCTCGCTTTTTACTCGGGACGGGAATCACAAATCACCGCCCGATACCATGTTGTCACGACACCTCTGTGCCGATTTGGTTAAAATTTGTCAAGTGGCTTCGAGCGTGTGGGTACGCGGGGCTTCTAACACATTAGTGATGGGAAGTTTGGATCATTTTAGTGAGTCGGTTCTAGTGAATCTCGTTCATCAAAATGAACAAATCTTTTTCACAGTCATTTAGTTCACTCACTCACTCACTCATCATCTATACGCTTAATCCTGTATTCAGGGTCACGGGGTGCCTGGAGCCTATCCCAGGAGACTTGGGGCACATGGCAGGGTACACCCTGGACAGGGTGCCAATCCATCGCAGGGCACAGACACACACACTACGGGCAATTTGGGAACGCCAATTAACCTAACCTACATGTCTTTGGACTGTGGGAGGAAACCGGAGTACCCGGAGGAAACCCACCAAGCACGGGGAGAACATGCAAACTCCATGCACACAGAGACGGTAAACGAGCCTGGCCGGGGATCGAACCCGGACCCTGGCGGTGCAAGGCGACAGTGCTAATCAGTACACCACCTTGCCGCCTCATTTAGTTCATTTGATCATAAATAAAATATAATGTTACATATCATTAAACAGACCCCCAACAAGTCTACAGTAATGAAAATATTACAATGCTAAGCTAACGACATATTTTTATAAGCAGAATGCGCAGCTCACCTCTTCTCAATATCTTCTAGTCCGAGTCGTTCGTTCTTTTCAATCTATTGCACTGCATAGCGTCTGTGGGAGTCACATGACAAAAGAACGAACGACTCGTCCGAGAAGAGTCATTGAGAACCGTTCAGTTCTGTTTCCTGTACGTAACCTACGGAGGTTTTGCGATCGCGCCCAGTAGAAAACTTAGACCACTCGTTCTTTTGAGTCATATTAAAGACTCGTTCAAAAAGAATGAATTGTTCATGAACGACCCGTCACTATAACACATGCGATTTTCGATTTATTATCGCCCGCACTGTTTTGACACCGATGTAAGCAGTGTAATGTCTCGGTTTAGACTAATTCGCTCACAGTGTTTGAGAAAAAGGCACTTCAATTGGAAAAATGGAAACTTAAAATGTGCACGATAATGTGACATGAATGAATGTCTTTTTTCTCCTACATCTCTGCTGTTTTCCAGCTTTCTCTCTCTTTGTTCTCTGAACCAAACGTTAACAACCAAATAGATCATTTACATGACCTGATCCTGAGCCTTTGTTTCTCTCAACAATAAATATTGCGAATGCAATAAAGCTAAACCGTCGCGCGTCTCCTGTCTCCTGTCCATCAGCCACCTGAACCAGAGCGGTGGAAAAAACTCTCACCTGAACCATTCGATAACTTTTTTCTCCATATCTTCGCACTGTCATGTGGACTGCTAGCGTTATGTCAATTATACCGCCACCTACTGGATCGGAGTGTGACGTTGCACCGTCATGAGTACTGGACATTAAACCATGAGCTAAACTTCGTACTCATAGTTTGCTTCTTTAAGCAGATTGAAAATTATTTAGGAGAATAATGACGTATCATTATTTTCTTCGTCTTTCACGGAGATAAGATTACATTTAGTAAAATCACATAAATCCTGGCACCTCTGATACTCATCGCTTCTTTCTTTTTCTTCTTCTTCAGTACCAGGGCTCCGGTGGAGGAAGTCAGACAGGCTCGTGTAACTCTCTTAAGACTCCTCCGTCCCCGTAAAGCGAACGCCGCTTCTCTCCTGGAACACGCGTGGGCGATCTGCCCCGTCCCAAAAAAAGACCTGAGAAACTGGGAGCTGGAGCTGCTAAGCCACAGACAAGGTGCTTCTCGCGGGAAACATTATTTGCCTCTGGAAGCCCTTCTTTGCATGGGAACACTTGATTGTTTCAGCTGCATGTTGAGTGGTCACATACTGTATGGTCGTTTTCTATGAAATATGGTGATATGAAAATTATACAAGGGGTATTTTGATGTATTTTAATTTTCCCAATGTTGTAGTAGCCTGAGTGTCATTGGCAAAACCAATCAGGGAGGACGAAAAGCACACGTCTGATGTTGTGTACACACCGTTCCCTTTTTCCGAGAAATTTCCATTCACTTTTGCACTTGAATTAGTGCAAAATAGAGAAAATAATAATAATAATAATAATAATAATAATAATAATAATAAAATACAAATTCATGGATGTCTGTGAACTTGATAAAACGTCTGTTCTTTTTTTTTTTGATAGTCCCATTTTTTATGGATATTGTAACATTTGTTATTGCATCATACTTAGAACCTAAGGTCATGACATTTAATTTCATTTTTTACTTGAAAGTGCATGAGTGTGTTCAGAATAGGGTTCAGTCCAAAGTGTTTTCATTATGAAACTATGTGAATTCTGTCAACTGTTCTGCTTCCATTTGCTGATGATTTATTTACTTTGTGGTTCAAAAAAAAAGAAAAGAAAAAGAAAGGAAAAAGAAATTCATGTTATTAAAAACTTGTTTCTTAAAAAAATGAAAGCATTTTTTTTTATTATTATTATTATTTTAGGTGATATTTTAATATATCCTGAGTCATCAGGGAAGAAGAGAAGCTCCATAGATTTGATACTCTGGTGATTCAGTGCATTCTGGTGGTCAGCTGACTTCATTTTATTGCCACGTAACGTTGCTGAGTCTCGACCTGAGCGACTGACGTGACCCCAGATAACACTGTCTCCAGAGGCTCGTACAGTGGACACTATGCATGATCGCTTCATCCGCTTCCCTTCTTACCCTGACACGCCCATCACTCTGGAATAGGCTCAATCGGGACTCATCACATGACCTTCACATGACCTTTTCCCATCGCTCCAAAGTCCTGTCTTTATGCTCCCTCACAAACTGAAGCATTTTTTTATGATGAGTCTCGATAACAAGTTTACAAGTTTTTTTTTTAATTACTATATATTTTTTTTAATTTATGGACACACAGCTGTTTAGTCCCAGTACTGTATATGTGGAGCTCCCGCTTTTACTGCAGATTTTTTTTACCATGCAACATCACCAAGCGTTTAAGTGATCCTAATCATGCTCATTCCTCATTTTTTTTTTTGATTGTAAGGTTAACAGTTCAGGAACCTCATTTATTAATTGCATTGGTTTTCACAAAAGAACATTTCTAATCCTTATAAACAAACATGTAAAGCAACTAATTACATTTTTAATGCCTTTTTTTGCTGATATAACTTTGAAAATTATCCAACTGTTGGAACTAACACAAAAAAAGTCATACGGACAGATAAAAACACATAAGACAAAAGGAGACTGGATGCATTAGACTTTCTTCTTGTCAAAAGCTTCCTCCGAACAGTTGTTGCACTTACCAAAAAGTGACTGATTTCCATAAAGTTAGATATAAAATGTGAAATCAGAGTCGTAGGCTTAAAACAGGAATTCAATCCATATTAAATACCTAAAGATATGCAGTTAATTCTTTCAAACGCACACACGGATGCGATGGTTTCGGCGTACTTAACAGACGTTTAAAGAGCGAGGAACCTCTCTGAAGTCCACTCAGACATTCATCCCATTTAGTCCCAGCTAACGGTCACATTGATGACATGCTTTGGCATTTGCACATCGATCCATCTGCACACATAATATCGTAATGACACGGACAAATCAATTCTCTCGGAGTTCAGAGGGAGCTCGTGGTCTGATATTCCCTTTCATACCAAAGCAGCAGATGTGAAAAGCTATTAGCTGCCCGCTGACCACAAATGAGATGTAAACTGCTGTTTTAATGCCACGGAGGGCTACATCTGATGACTAGTAACTCACCCGGGCAGAGAAACAGCACTCGGCTTTTATAGACGGCTGCCGGAAAGCTCTATCGTATCTCCGGCCATCCGCGTCGGCCGGGTTTCACTGGGAATTGATCGTCTGTGCCGATAAAGCAGCACCATGGGAAATCAGACGACTTAAAGAGCTCAAGGCTTTATACTGACAAAGAGGATGGCAATGTTTTCTCCTCAAAAGGCTCTGAATGTCACATAACATCACCACATTCATCATGGTACACAACACGGACACACAACTAGCGCAGTAAATACAACAATATACAGTACAGTAATGTACACAAGCATTGACCTCGAGATCTTAAGTATTTTGCTTCCAAACAGAGATATATATATATATATATATATATATATATATATATATATAAATGTAGTCTTGAGAAACAGTTCTGAAGGAGGTTTCTGGTTCTCATTTTTGACCCCAGTTTGAGCAGTTTCAAAGGAATTATTTTTGTTAGTTAAGCCAGACACTGACCTACTGTACGAATTATTCAAAAAAATAAATAAATAAATAAACATCTAACTTAAGTCCTGCCCCAGTGAGATACAGGTGGAGATGATGACAGATGGGGAAACGAGGTCGCTGCTGAGGTTGGTACTTGGTACATTGGTTGGTACAACCAATATTTAAATTGTCTCTTCTGGCACTTTGCAGCATGTCTCATAATACATTAATTTCCGCTTCTTTAATTAATCATTTTATTTCATTACATGAAGAAGTGGAGTTAGGGGGTCCAGGCACTGTATGATACAAATGATCAGGACATGCTGGGTGAAAAATGGATCATATTACTTCAATCAATCAGTGAGGACTATTTCAATACTATTTTATACCCCTGGGATTGTTAGTGAAAAACACTTTTCTGTGTCCTTGATACAGTACGATTCCTATCATGAAACAGGTAACGGGAAACATTGTAGATGTATCGAAATGCTTTAGAAAAACAACAAGAATTTATACATATATAAGCGAGTATTGCCTTCACATGCAAATAAACTTGAGTAACATCCCAGTCTTAATCCATAGGATTTAATATAATGTTGGCCCCGCCTCCTTTGCAGCTATAACACCTCCAACTCTTCTGTGAAGGTTTTCCACATGGTTTAGGAGTGTGTTTATGGGAATTTTTGACCGTTCTTCCAGAAGCGCATTTGTGAGGTCAGACACTGATGTTGGACGAGAAGGCGTGGCTCACAGTCTCCGCCCTAATTCATCCCAAAGGTGTTCTATCAGGTTGAGGTCAGGACTCTGTGCAGGCCAGTCAAGTTCTTCCACACCAAACTCGCTCATCCATGTCTTTATGGACTGCGCTTTGTGCACTGGTGCGCAGTCATGTAGAAACAGAATGGGGCCGTCTGTTGTCAGAAAGAAAGGGGACAAACTCTTCCCACAAAGTTGGGAACATGAAATTGTCTTGATATGCTGAAGCATTAAGAGTTCCTTTCACTGGAATTACCTGTAAAAGGCCGAGCCCAACTCCTGAAAAACATCCCCACATCAATGCAGTCAGACAATCTGGCAACTGCCAAACCCAGACTCGTCCATTAGCTTGCCAGGCAGAGAAGTGTGATCTGTCACTCCAGTGTCACTCCACAGCTCTAGAGTCCAGTGTCGGCGTGCGTTACACCACTGCATCCGATGATAATGTAACTTGATAATGTAAGGCTTGGATGCAGCTGCTTGGTCATGGAAACCCATTCCATGAATTTCCCTACAGACTGTTCTTGAGCTGGTCTGAAGGCCACATGAAGTTTGGAGGTCTGTAGTTATTGACTCTGCAGGAAGTTTGCGTCCTCTGTGCTCTGTGTCTCAGCATCCGCTGACCCGCACTATGATTTATACACCTGTAACCTCGTTAGTGATTGGAGCACAATGATTTGGATCACTAAGTGAATACTTTTGGAAATATAGTAAAAGGATGAAACTGATCATGAAGAGTGATGTATGGAAACATTTTGTGTAAACTCAAATTTAGCCAAAAGTCAGGTCTTAAGGTTAGGATTAGGGTTAGGGTTTGGGTTAAGGTTAGGGTTAAGGTTTGGGTTAGGGTTAAGGTTTTGGTTAGAGTTAGGGTTAAGGTTTGGGTTAAGGTTTGGGTTTGGGTTAGGGCTTGGGTTAGGGTTAGGGTTTGGGTTAGGGTTAGGGTTAGCCCTATAAAGTTTATGGAGAATGAAAGTGAAGTAAAATAAAAGAATAGACTACATTTGAATAAATTACATATCTAGAGCTTTGTTAATCCTGCGGGAAACTGAAGCATCATTAAATAAAACCATGGTATTAAACAGTAGAGAGTAAACAAAACTCATATTAAACAGGAGAATGAGAAGAACCCCCCCCAATATATATATATATATATATATATATATATATATATATATATATATATATATATATATATATGCAAATATACAGTTATTTCTTGTGGAAGAAATCTGTACATATTTGTAAGTAAGTAAGTAAATAAATAAATTCCTATATTATATACAGTATATAGTTTGTTCTAGATTCCCAGGGAAATAAATAAACATACAGCAACAGTTTATTCCTCAACAGAAGCAAGGTCTTGGTGGGACCCATTATAAAGCCAACCCTGAGGCAAGTAGAAACAACCTGCACTGACCGAACCCATCTGAGTCTCTACTGAAGTTTAGAATTTTGTACAAATTGCAGAACGTGTGTGAGTGTTGTTGCTGAGCATGTCCTGTGTATGACTACTGTCTCTAGAGGATCAGGACTGACCCCATGCCTTCCTCAGCAGCTTATTAAGCCTTTTGGTTTAAACACACACACACACACACACACACACACACACACACACACACACACACACACACACACACACACACACACACACACTGCTGCCCCGAAACACCACAGCATTAAATATTACACCGAGAGTATCACATGATCCACTGTAACTAAGCATCTGACTCTCTGCAGGAAGCAGAGGCGACTCAGTTCCTTCCTGTCTGCAGCATCAGTATTCGTACTCCAGGCGAGTTTGTAATCCAAATACACCCTGAGATACTTTGAGTTATTAGCATACTCAGCATGCGCAGTCTCCATGGGAACAGTCTAATTAATCTTTTTATTTAATCTTTCTATTTTCTGAATTGTTTTTTCTACCCATTCTTCTTTCTCACTTACTAAAATGTCACTTTCTTTTAGTTTAAATGATCATTTTTTCACGTACTGTATTATGCCATGCTTTCAGTTTTCAGTCTTTGCTCACTTTGTTACTTTGGGAAATCAGAACACGCTGCCCAGATATTTTCGGTTTGAGCTCGAACATTAAACACACAGTGTTGGCAGTGTTGAAATGCCTACAGTAATGTGTGGTGAGGAGATGAAAGACGCACGTCTAGGCATTTGGATTTGTTTTTTGTTTTTTTCTGAGAGGCAGTCCAAGAAATCAAAAACTGTCAAAGCAGAGGTATAGTGTGATTGTAGGCCATCTCGTATTCATCCTTGTACACACACACCTTGGGACGGCATGGATGCTCCTCGTGTTAAGATTTTTCTTCATTGGTGGTTTATTTGTATAATTTTTCTGGAATTTAAAGTTAACTCACATCCAGGAGTTCCAGGAGTTCCGGGAGTGGCCTTTTTCAGTAAAATATCTATCAGGTCTATCAGTGTTCATGTTCCTGGTACACGGCAATGTGTAGAAAAAAAGAAATATTGTTTTAAGGATTTGTAATTGCTTTAAATTTACAGGAAATCAACTGATCATTAATTATAATGGAAAATCATCACATCTATAATAGATACAGTAGATCTATATTAATAAAAGAAATATTTTTGTCTGTACATTGGTCAGAACTCGATTGTTCAACGATATCTTTACGCTTCATCATTGGATGACCTGAAACCACTCTCACTAACTCACTCCCCCATTTTCTATACCGCTTTATACAGGGTTGCAGGGGGCCTGGAGCCTAACCCAGGAGACTTTGGGCACAAGTTAGGGTCCATCCTAGACAGGTGCCAATCCATCACAGGGCACACAGACATAGACACACACACTCACTTCCATTCCATAGGGGGTATCATGGTACAATGGCTAGCACTCTGGACTCTGACTCCATTGACCTGATATCAAAAGGTCGGGGGTTCGAGGCCCGGAACAGGTAAGTTACCACTGTTGAGCCATTACGCAAGTGCCCTTAACCCAATCTGCTCCAGCGCTGTATCCTGGCTGCCCCTACGCTCTGACCCCAGCTACCCCATACCCCATGTGTCTGACTGGGATAAGCATTCTGTTCTGTAAGGTACATGTTACAAATAATTGAATCTTGTTCCTTCTTCCCTCTCCTGCCTTATTTTCCTCTCCTTCTCGTTGGTCCTTTCTTCACTCTACTGTATATCGTTTTTTTACAAGCATGTCCCTTTTTAATCCTAACTCTTACTCACTCATCGTCTATACCGCTTTATCCTGTATTCAGGGTGAAAGAGGGGCCTGGAGCCTATGCGAGGAAATTTAGGGCACGAAGCTTGGTACACTCTGGAAAGGGTGCCAATCCATCACAGACACTCATTCACACACTACGGGCAATTTGGGAACACAAATTAACCTAATCTTTGGACGGTGTGAGGAAACCAGAGTACTTGAAGGAACAACACGGGCAGAACATGCAAACTCCATGCACGCAGTGGCGGGAATCGAACCCGGACCCTGGAGGTGCAGGGTGACAGTGCTAACCAATAAGCCACTGTGTCGCCGACCAGAAACCACTCTCAGAAACTTTTCTGTCTGTATGTCTGTCCAGCCAGATTAGGTCATAACATCACGCAAAACTGGCTGTTCAGAACTTAATGAAACTTTGCCAGTCCTGATGTTAAACCTGCGCCATGAATGGAATCAAAATGCTAAGTAGAAGGGAAGTTTTGTGCCAGAATATTTCTGGTATGAATATAGAACATTTTTTATCAAAGTTGGCGTGGCCATACAAATCACTCAACGCGGTAGTTTACTATGTATAGATGGTAATGTAAAAGGTGAAGGTAATAGTAAAAATCCTTATTACACACACACAGACAGACACACACAGACACACACACACAACAGCACAACACATCATGGCTTGTTAAAAAAAATGGTACGTACACTATGAAAACTGAACCTCGCACCATAAATTAAATCAAAATATTGAGTACACGAGACGTTATGAGCAGTTTATTTTTAGCTGAGGCCGAAATACTTTTTATGAGCATATCTAACAAATATATAAATAATAGATAAACGCAAGGTATTAATCAACTGTTAACACAAAACAGGTGAACACGACCAGGTAACAGACCAATGACTGGACAGGGGGCGGAGACGAGACCAAAAACCAAAACAAAGACACAATGGCAAACTGCAGTATAAACTTCCCATGAAAACCACAATGTCTGACTTCAGCTCTTAATATTTAATTGTAAACTCTTCGACATTCTGCATGTACATGGCCTGAGAGCTGTGAAAAATATTCCACAGTTAGGAAGAAGGAGAAACCGTGGCTTACCTCCGATTTTTCACTGAACCAGAATTCACAGCAGCAGCATCTCGCTCACAATCTCGCTTTTTTTTTTTTTTTTTTTTCACACTGAATTGTTTCATTACGAAGTTTACAGAAAAGACATGCAGGCGGGCACAGAGAAATTGCAGATGTTTTTTTTTATTATTTTTATTGAAGGTCACACCACAGGACGATTGAATTCTCGAATCAGAAGGTGCTGATTGATTTTCAATAACTGACAGCAGAATAAAAATGATCCACTTCTCTTCATGCCATATCGCACCAATTATTTCCATATAACAGCGCAGTACGTGATGTATTTTCCTCACCTCGTGCACACAGATAATGATTATCCTTTCAGATTCCCATACTCCAACAACTGTATAGTCAATAAGACAACTTCCCTAGCAACCCATAGCAACAGCAGCACCTCTTCAAGGTGTAGGCGTAAACCTGAACATGTTCCAGGAGAATGAGAGGCCATGACATCAGTCGGTAATAACGGTGAGGACAAGAAGGTCCTATCGGCTGTGGACACTCTTTTACTTTGGGATATCATGTTTCAATTGAAACAATAAATCATGTTATTAAAATCATAAAATCATGAAAACGTAAAACTTCATATCTATTGATATCTTGCAGAAAAACAATCAGAATCTAACACGTGATAAAAGCGTACATTATCTGGACCTCATTGATGTCCAGGATTCACTGATTTCCAGATTTCCCCCCAAGATTGGAAATAATTTATGATCCGTTTCTCGGCAACACTTGATAAATAAACGATACAATCATTTTCAGACTACAGCTGGGTTTTCCACAGGCACAAAAACACTTTTTATAAACAAATTATTGTTTGTTAAAATCATTATAAATCTTTTCTTGGAACTTTTTTTTTAAATTTATTGATATTTAGCATTTTTGTCAAAACATGACACTGAACAACTGAACTTCATAGCAAAATGCGATGCATCCATAGAGAGCCGATCACATCGCTTCGCTTATTTTTCTTACATGATCAGTGAAATAGTTACTTGTAGTAACTAGTAAATAGTTGAAAGAACTCTGGCTGGACTGGGTCATGTGTCCCGCAGGTTCTTCTAAAGGTTCTTCTAAAGGTCTAAAAGTTTCAGCTGAAAATGGTTCAATTATTTGACTCCACCTTGTTAATCACACCCGACTGTGCACAGCGGTCAAGTACAGCGGTCATAATTAAACCTCATGGATCAATACGAGACACTTCTAATTTCCCAAAATGAGACTACCCGATGTGGAAGCGGTGATCCTGCATATGTGGTTGTGATAAAGGGGAAAGAAACTAGACTCTATTAGACTTTAGTATTATGGAGTAGTAGAAGATGGACAGAAACAAGGCTATGTTATAAATGAATGAATTAATACACTCACTCACTCATTGTCTATACCACATTATCCTGTATTCAGGATGACGGGGGGGGCTGGAGCCTATTCCAGGAGACTTAGGGTACAGGGCGTTGTAATCCATCGCAGTATGGACAATTTGGGAACGGCAATGAGCCTAATCTGTATGTTTTTTGGACTTTGGGAGGAAACTGGAGTAACCGTAGGAAACACACCAAGCACGGGAGAACATGCAAACTCCAAGCACACAGACCCCGAGGCAGGTATCGGACCCAGACCCTGGGGTGGGTAGAGTAGCCAAAAAATGTACTCAAGAGTAGCTGTACTTCTAAATAATATTACTCAAGTACAGTAGAAGTAAAAAGTAGTCATCCAGAATATTACTCAAGTAAGAGTAAAAAAGTATTCAGTGAAAAGATACTGTGAGGAACTGGTTCATCATAACGTCCAATTTTTTTTTTTTTTTTTTAGAAATTATGTAGGCAGTCAGACAAAATGATTAAATAATGTACAAATTGTGACATGTCCAAAGAATAAAATAAATGAAATACATTTAATCAAATAAATGAATAAAACTAAACCTTTACAAAATAGCAAATTAAGGAATAAGAAACAGAAATGTCCTAATCTCAATTTTTTTTCACAATATAAAGCTTTTGAAATAAATCCCTACTGTAGGTAACATGTGTGTGTGTGTTGAACAGTGTCGACTATTTCCTGTGTAAGATTTACTGTATATTCAGTCGTCCTGCAAATGACTCAGCAGAAAACAAGATTAGAACATACAGTATGTACCAGAGTCTCACTTTACCATAAACTGTGTCCAGAACAAATGTAAGACAATTATAGATTTTTAGCCTCTTGTTTATTCGCTAATTATATATGTTAAGGAGTAAAGGAGTAAATGTAACTCGTTACTACACACCTCTGGCCACTACACCACTGTACTGCCTCAATTAATACAACATGAAATAAATACAAATTATAGAAACATCAAAGGAGCATCGCAATTTTTCATCCTTCCATCCATCTGTTCATCCATTTGTCACTCTGATTATGCTGCGTAGAGTCTCCTGGGGCTTGGAGCCCATCCCAGGGAACACCCCATCATACACTACAGGCAATTAGGAAACACCAATCAGCCTACAGCACATGTTTATGCACTATAGGAGGAAACGAGAGTCCCTGAGGGAAACCTACAGTACCATGGACAGGGAGAAGACGCAGACTTCACACATACATACACAGACCGGAGGGAGGATTTGAACCCACAACCATGAGGTACAAGGTAACAGTGCTAACCACTCAGCCATTATGCATTCATCACAATCGAGCCTTACCTTTGTTCATCCTTTCATTAATTTATTCAACTCTTTTTTTGTGAACTTAACCTAAGGAAAGGTTATAATTGGTGCCATTAATTGAATTTTCATTAAAATACTGACTGTATAATGAAATCAGAATACTATGTCAGACACCACTAGGTGATCGAAAATGGTGTTATGGTGTTGGTTCCTCATGATCAGACACTTATCAGTTATCGACAACAAGGAATTAGGATGCAATAAACTCAACGGAGCGTATGTTAATTAGAGCCGAGCTTCTCCACTGAAACCCCTCTCCACCCAAGATAGTCTAATGTACCCAGCTAATGCGCTTCATTTAATCAACTTGCTAACAATGCAAAGAACAAGCCTATGTGCTAAGTACATGAGCAACCCCCCTAACACACACACACACACACACACACACACACACACACACACACACACACACACACACACACACACACACACACACTGTAGATCCCTCCACACATCCAGGCCATTCACTTACTGGGTCAGATGAATATTTCAGCAGGAGCTCTGCGGCGTGTTTGTGTCTCTCTCTCATTCTCCCCCCATCGCCCTCGTTCTCTCACAGACTGATCCCCGAATTTAGGAGGGAAAATGGCACGGACTGACTGTGCTGCACTTGAGCTTGTCATTTTTATTAAGCAATTTAATCAATATTCATTAAGGGTCGACGTATTAACGATATTTAGAATTTCAACACGTTCAAGGATTTAAATGTTTTATTTTGCTTAAAATTGTGGTTCAGTCGGAAACCGCCACAGTTGACGGAAAGCGCAGGTACTGTAGCCTCCGCAATTGTTTTTTTTTTGTGTGTTTTAACGCTAAACTCTTAAGAACAATATAATTTACTAATTATGTAAAATAAATACAGTGTTGGGAGACGATACATCTTAAAAATTACACTACAAAATTACTAATCCGTTACATTACTGCATTACTTTCTGACAAAAGTAACTAGTTCGGTTACTTTTCCACTGCAGAAAATGAAAACTCCTTTGTGCTTCCTCATGCATGTTGTTTTAATCAAGACCTTCATAATTATTCTACCATCATCACTCAGCGAAGTTTGGCCCATAATCTGTTATCTACTAATACCCCTATCTCACCTACGCGGTTTCGGGCGGTGGCCGTAAATACGGTTCATCAGGATTCACCGCCAGTTTCGGCGCCGTGATTAGGTTTCCATCTTTCCGCGCGTCGGCCCTCACATAGTCAAACCGCACAGGTCACAGGTGAGATAGCGGTACAACAGAGGGGGGCGGGGTATAGGGGGTGGGGCTTGTAGGACGGCTTTCACACACACACACACACACACACACACACACACACACACACACACACACACACACACACACACACACTAATGGATTGGGAATGGCTGCTGTCTGGCTCCTGGATTATATAAATTGTCTGAATAACGGATTACATTTTTAAAAAAGTAATTAAGTAACTGAGTAACGGCGGACCGAACGCGTTAGATAACTCGCTACATCAAAAAATTAATCAGAGTACTCTAACGCTTTACTTTGTAACACATTACACCCAATACTGCATAAATATTAACGTAAATTCAGCTAAATTCCCTTGTTCTTTTTTACATTCCAGCACTGCGGGAGACACAGGAGTAAAGTACTGTACAGTATACAGGTTTACCGTTACATTCTGTTTTTTTTTTTTTGTTTGTTTTTTTTAGTTTAATGTATTAAGCTGAGTTTGAAATGAAACTAAAGTGTTTTGGGGCATATTTAGGGTTTAAACTATACAAATAGGCATTTATTGGCCATAGGTGCTGTACAAACGTAACCCGCCGATTTTGATTTTGAGGATTTACTGTATGTTGAAAAGAAATGATGTCATTCATGAAACTTACATTCATAAAGTAATTATACGCAACTTTATCTGTGTGGGGTCAAATGGAGTCCTAATAATACAGGAAGTCCTAATAATACAGGAAGTGTGGAAAACAAAAGCTGTGGGGTCTGGGAGCTTCTCACACTCTGAGCAGGAGATGAAATTAACCAACAGGGACAGGAGACTCTCATGAGTTTCATCATGCAGGTTTGTCTCTCTCTCTATCAGAGACATCAGAGGTCGTGACCCCCGGTGCTGCCTGAGTCACCCGGACACCCGGCTTCTCATCACATGTGGTCTGCTCGGGGATACGCTTCATACACTTAATACACTTTGATGCCTCATTTAATACAAACAGTTTGACTGTGATGGTTTGCGGTTGCTGTCCGTTATCACCCAGATGAGGACGGGGTCCCCGTGGACTCTCAGGGAGTTTTTCTCTCAGCACCGTCGCCCTCGGCTCGATCACCAGGGACGATCTGATCGTTTCAATTTATACACATTTTCTCACATACAGTATTTTTCCAAAAGTATTGGCTCACCTGCCTTCACATGCATATGAACTTGAGTAACCTCCCATTCTTAATCCATAGGGTTTAATATGATGTTGGCCCCGCCCCCTTTGCAGCTATAAGAGCTTCAACTCTTCTGGGAAGGATCTTCTGGAAGAATGGTCAAAGATTCCCATAAACACACTCCTAATCCTTGTGAAAAGCCCTCACAGAAGAGTTGAATCAGTTATAACAGTTTTGTACCCGAGCCTCCATCAGTGTGTGACCTCAACAAAATGGACTTCATGGTAACTAAACCACATTTCCGGTTATACTGCAACACTTTCAACCTCAGAACACACAGCTATATGAATAGTCTCACTATCTGGCATCACCGAAATGAACGTTGTCCCTTCTGAGTCTCGTCCCTTTGAAGGTTTCTCCCTCATGACTTCTCGGGGAGTTTTTCCTTGCCACCATCGACTCCTTTTTTTTTTCATTTCATATCCAGAATTTTTATTTCCATTAAGCTGCTTTGCAACAATGTCTATCATTAAACATATAAATAAACTTGGTGGTTTAATGTTCCTGAAGCCGGCATGTTGAGGATCTTCCTCTCTGCTCAGTAACGCTGCACTCTCAAGTGCTTTATTCCTCAATTAACAGCCGATCTTCTGAATTAAAAGCGATGTTCATGTGTACAAACCTGACAAGTGTTTTGTGTAGAGAATGTACACCATATGTTCACACCTAAATCATGTTGCTAAGTGATGTGAAGGTCTTTTCTGTTTTCTGCTTGAATCCACGCCGCAGATTTATTCCTCGTTCACTCTTCAGGGTTCTGGCTGAACGGTTTGATATTTTATCTAACGCATTACCATTATTTCTGCATGCTAAATAGAGGCTTCTCTCTTACACACACACACACACACACACACACACACACACACACACACACACACACACACACACACACACACACACACACACACACACACAGCACTCTGAGCACTAATATGAAATCTGAGTCCCAGTCTCATCCTGAGATAAGACGACTGCAGGAAGGATTTCAGTCCTAATGTTCTGTTCCTCTTCGTGTACAGAATGGATTTAAATTTCTGTTGGATAAAATACGAGCAGCGTTCAAGGCAAAACCGGGACTTGTGATGAAATTTCTGGTGAATGAAGGTGTGCAAGCGATTTATGTTTAAAGCACAGTGCGGTGATGAGACTCTTAGATGCAGGAAGACATTTGAACGATGCAAACATGTTAAAGAACGCTGGAACGCCTGATCGTCGGAAATCGACAGATAACTCGTCACCAACCTGCAGAAAAGACGCATTTGTCTGTGTGAACTGTACACACCATCATTCAACATCACTTACACAGTACAGGTACTCGGCTGGGAGATATCAAAACATCTCCCAAGCTATTTTCACATATTTTGCTAATTAAAGGAGTTCCTGGGGGGCCGGCGTACTGAGAAAACTTTCTACCTTGATGGTGTCCTAGTGCTTGTGAAATACTGGAATAAGTGCATTAGAAATAAAGCAAGTTTGTTCTGTTATTCTGCACAATAACAAGTCCTGCTTTGACTCGAACACTTTGCCTCGTAATCCGAGGCGCTTTAATGCAGTACGCTGATGAAAGGTGACATTTATTACAGTTTTACGCGTCTAAGTGGACTCACTACCACAAACTGCTTAAATGCTAAGTCTAAATCCATCAGTGCTGAGGTGTGATTATTTACAGAGCAGCGTCAGTGTTTTGTGGTCGGAGACGTCGACAGTGTCGGATTATCGATTTTCTTTCCCGTGTGAAGACCACATTAGTGAAAGCACATAAATGAAGCTGAGGTCAACTACAGACTGACGGAGTGCCAGGCATCGGAAAAGAAGAAAAAACTAACAAACAGATGAGTGAAGAGATAAGGAGGCGAGACGCGACCTTGAGCTCATCCTCTTATCTGAACTCACAGCTGTCCACAGCTGCGCGCTGATCGTACGTCAGTGACGGCTCGTCGATGTAAAGAACGACAGAAACAGTTAGTCGGAGAGAGAGATTCTCACTGCAGCTGCGTCTCTACAAGTCTGACGTCTTAAACATGGCTGCTGTACGACATCACGATCCTCGAACGCTCTCATTAATAATTACGTACAGGGTGTGTGACCGCGTGTGTGACCGCGTGTATCACCGCGGCGCCACAGACCATCATACGCAAGGGTGCCATTATTTATGTTCACACTGTGATGAAGAAGAGAATTAAATGTAAAAAGAGATTAATGTTCATAACGAATATTAGAGTTAATATTAGAGTTAATATTCATAATGAATATTATAATAATAATTATAAATAAGTATTATTAATAATTTATATATATATATATATATATATATATATATATATATATATATATATATATATATATATAATTAATAATAATTATTTAATAATAAAAAATTATAATATTCATAATGAATATTAACGGATAACGATTGTGCTAATCAAAATAAATGACCTCACTTCCATCTATCTATATATGTTTGTGTAATAACACAACAAACAACACAAACACACAAACATCTTTCTTTCTTGTTTTCTTTATGTCAAAGTAAGTGATCTATCTGTCTATCTATAGGTGTTTGTGAAATAACACAACAGAGTTACATCTTTTCTTTCTTTCTTTCTTTCTTTCTTTCTTTCTTCTGTTTTGCTTTCTTTGTTCATAATTTTTCAAAATAAGTGAGCTTCCCTCTATAGGTGTTTATGTACTAACAAACAAACAATAAATATGACTGTTCTTTTTCTTTCTTTCTTTCTTTCTTTCTTTCTTTCTTTCTTTCTGCAGTATCTTTATATGTGTTTGTATGATAACACAAACAAACAAACAAATAAGCATCTCATCTTATCTATCTATCTATCTATCTATCTATCTATCTACTGTATCTTTATAGGTGCTTGTGGAACAAACACACTCTCTGTAAGACACACGCAGCACAATTAACTTGTGAACAGAGTAAAGCAGCTTAAGGCGTTAATAACTGCAGGATGAGACACAGTGAGACTTCATAAAGCTGAATAAGGCTGATCTCATTACTCTGAGAGTCTGGACACTAATGCAGTTAATCCTGCTCAGGGAGCACTGCGTGAGAATGTGGGCCTCTGTCTCCACCTGGTGGACGCGCAAGGAAACTACACGAGTATGTAGCCTGAGGACAAATACAGACAGACAGACATGACATGATCTGTCACAAACACACAGAGACAAAACACACTGAAACACACTGAAGTGAAAGTGAGCTGGGATTTGATACAAAGGAAAAATGAGTGGCATTTGTATTTATTCTGGTCTACGCATAAATCTTAATAAAAATAAAGAGACTGATGCTAACAGAAGACGGTTTGTCTTTTGATTTTTAGGTACTAGGTTTAAAAGCGATAGAAATATAGAACTTTATTTCACATTTACTTTTATCTTTTCCAGTGCTAGAGATGTGACATGTCTCTCTCTCTCTCTCTCTCTCTCTCTCTTTGTGCTGTAGCCTGATGTGCTAGTAAATTTTCCTAGCATTAAAAATCTTAAAAATATCTCACGCCATGAGATATTAAATGCATTTACAGCCTACGATGGATTTATTGTAAAGTAAGATGAGGAACATGTGTATTAAATGTCAATTATGTTTATTATAACCCTTATTATTATAGACCACTGCTGCAGCAATGCTTGTCCAACACCAGAGGGCGACAAAAACACAGATCAGGTGATTTGGGGAACAACAGCATTCAGATTGATTAAATTCCACACTTTTGGAAACTTTCACAGCTGCACTGTTCTAATCCACATGAAAAGCGGATATGACTGAGTTGCATTAATGCAGTAAAGTGAGCGGCGTAAGAGATCTTCAGCTCAGACTGGCGGAAGCGGCTTTACACTGAAACCTGAGTTCAGGACTGAGTGGAATGTACATTATGCTGTTTGTTTTTGATGGAAGTGATGGCAGTTGAGAGAATAAATCTCTTGTGTGGTTATCACTTGAGGCTGTTCTTACCACCCCCCCCCTCACACACACACACACTGAGATTAGAGCAATGCAAATTTGATGTTGTTGGTTGTGGTGGTGTTTTTTCTTCTTTTTCTTCTTTTTCTCTTCTACGGTTAGAATCTACGCTCAGTTAAACGCAACTGTGTTACTGTGATACTAAGTAGACACTTATGCATGTTGTTTTACTCAAGACCTTTATAATTATTCCATCATCATTACTCAGTGAAGTTTAGCCCATAATCTGTTAACCTACTAATACCCCTATCTCACCTTCGCGGTATCGCGCGGTGGCCGTAAGTACGGTTCATCATCATTCACCGCCAGTTTCGGCGCTGTGATTAGGTTTCCATCTTTTCGCGCGTCCATAGTTAAACCGCATAGGTGACATAGGGGTATAACAGCTGGAATAACAGAGGGGGCGGGGCTTGTAGGACGACTTTCTCACACACACACACACACACACACACACACACACACACACACACACACACACACACACACACACTAATGGATTGGGAATGGCTGCTGTCTGGCTCACAGATTACATAAATTGTCTGAATAATTTTGCATTTTTGCGGATTTGCAGATTAGTGGTCAATACTGTCTTCCTGCACCTCCAGGGTCCGGGTTTGATTCCCGCCTCAGGCTCTGTGTGCATGGCGTTTGCATGTTCTCCCCGTGCTTGGTGGGTTTCCTCCTTGTTCTCGGGTTTCCTCCTACAATCCACAAACATACAGATTAGACTAATTAGTGTAAACAGTGGCTGTAGTGCGAGAATGTGAATGTGAGTGTGAATGTTGACCGAAGATTCAAACCACAGTCTTAAAAATGGGAATAAATACAGTAAAAATCACCATCGGCCTTCACAGTCAGGAGTTGGACTACAGAGGATCCTGGATGGATGGATGGACGAGAAAGACTCATTTAAAAACAAGGCAGGAGAAAAACATAAAGTAAAGAAATCTATCAGAATAAAGAAGAGCAAAAGAACAAAAACAAAAGAAAGGATGAAGGAAGCAAGGCAGGAAGAAATGAATGCGTTTATGGTGTGTGTGTGTGTGTGTGTGTGTGTGTGTGTGTGTGTGTGTGTGTGTGTGTGTGTGTGTGTGTGTTCACAGTGACACTAATGACTTAGACAGTCATGTTGTCAGGTGCGTCAGTGCTGATGCTGCCGTGTAATCAGCTGTCAGACTGATTACTGACATCTGGACTGATGAGGATGATGATGATGAGAGATTTGGACTGGTGTTTGGTGTGTGTGTGTGTGTGTGTGTGTGTGTGTGTGTGTGTGTGTGTGTGTGTGTGTGTGTGTGTGTGTTATATAGATCAATCTATCCACAGTAAGTCATGTTATTGTAAGACTGCAGTTAAACTACACTGTTTTGTTCTGGGACCAAATGCCTGCACTCATGTTATTACACTTTTATTACAGTTTAACAGACTTGCTTTGATCATTTATGTAAATCAGTTTGCAGAAGCCCCGCCCCCATCCCGCCACACCTGCCTGTGAGTGTGTAGCGCAGCTGCCGGTAGTGGCTGCAGTGAAATGAGAGGGAAGTCTAAAACCAAAGCCGCTGTGAACGGATACAAACCCAGACTGCTGCATCTGGTTTATCTGGGTTTTTAGCTAAAATTATTAGTTTTTAATAGATCTTGGCTCGCGCTGCACACTTTGATTACAGTCTGGATCGTTCCGCGTGGGTTCTGGTGCTTGGTGAAGGAGCGGAGCAGGAGAAACAGATCAGATGTCAGACACGTGCAGGACGCTGCGTCCGAGCTAATGGATGGAGTTACAGTATAGCGGGTAAGATTCATACTTCAGTTACAAATAGTCCTCGCAATCGGTTCATTGTTTTTATCTTCTTGATAAAAAGAGAATATAACTGCATGAGATTTGTGTGTATTTGTGCATATAATCTCTCTGTACATGACTTTCTTAGGCAGATTAAATAATCTCAATTAATCTTCATTAAATGCCAATAATAAACATTATTGTTCATATTGTCTTTCTAAACACAATCTTTTAATGCATAATTACCAATAGATGCTAAACACATGCTACATTTTATGATTACAGCAGTACTTCGACATAGAAATGTAATCCGTTCTGTAGGCGAGTTCGTATTCGTATGTAAAACTTCGTATTGCGAAACACATTGTCCCATAGGAAATAATGTAAATGCAGATAATCTGTTACAGCAGCCCAAAATATTACCAATTTCCAACACTATAATCATATTTCTGCGTATAAACACAAATCAAAGCATTTAGAATAGACATGTAAATGAAGCAAAATATGAAATAAATAGACATTAAACTTCACTTAACCTAAATTTATGATTTTATGATTGCTTTAAAAAAGAAAACTGAATGTGGTTCCCTTTTCTTCTTGCTACCATCCTTGATGACATTCTTCGGACCCATGGATTGTGATGTCGTACAGCAGCCATGTTTAAGACGTCACATGCCTATGTCTTCACTAAATCTTGCACAAAATATAAAAGAACTCCATAAACTCACTTCACTTTGCTTTCCACTGACGCAAGCGGCTCCCAGGCGTACGCGGGATTTAGCCAGCGTTCGATTCAGCTCATTTTGCAGAAACGCTTCGTACGCAGAGGCAATTTTCTTGCAAAATTTCAGTTCTTAAGGCGAAAATTTGTGTGCCGAGGTTCCACTGTATTTCGTAATACCTAGTATGTTTAACACCTTTTAAGTCGGGGGACCCCTTAAAGTTTCACTGAAAAAAACAAACACAACAAACATCAAAGAGCAGCATGTTTCCTACCAGAAAGGAACTGAAGAACCCCAAACCCTTAAAGATGTTTTTATCTATAAGAGTAGCGCAGCATGGTGGCTCACTATTAGCCCGGTTAAGAAGCTTAAGTATCTCGAGGTCTTGTTTACAAGTGATGGAACATTGGAACGTGAGAACGGAGAATCGGAGCAGCGGGCGCGGTATTGCATTACCACATCGTTGTGACGAAAAGAGAGTTGAGCCAAAAGGCAAAGCTCTCAATCTACCGGTCGATGTTCATTGGGTCATGACCGAAAGGACACGATCACAAATACAATTGGCTGAAATGGGTTTTCTCAGATGGGTAGCTGACTTTTCTCTTAGGAATAGGCTGGGAAGCTCAGTTATCCGTGAGAAGCTTATTATAGCGCCGTTACTCCTTTGCGTGGAAAGGAGTCGGTTGAGGTGGTTCGGGCATCTAGTAAGGATGTCACCAGGACGCCTACCTTGACATGTCCAGCTGGAAGGAGACCACGGGGCAGACCAAGGACTAGATGGAGAGATTATATCTCCACAGGAGTGGACAGGGCGCCATCTGCTGGATGAAGGAGGTTTATTCATACGCGCTTGTGCTGTACACCTGAAATACAGGAACATGGAGGAACAGTCTGCTACACTTGAAAATATGTAATGTTTTTGGGCATATTAACAAGTACAAAGTATGTGCTAAAGGTATCATTTAGCACGGTGTGGAACTGACATCTGTAACTTTTCTTATGATATCATTTGTATGAAATGAAACACAATACAAACTCAAATATTTGAATTTGTATGGATTTCTCTTTGAATCAGTTTGGATTGAGATCTTAAGTACAAGCTGAGCTCCAACACACACATAGTGCTAACGGAAGAATCCCATTAATGAGCCCCAGGGAGCTTTTTTCTCTCCACTGTCGCATCTGGCTTCTTCATTAGGAACCTAATTCTCCATCTGGATTTCTGTAAGATTGCTTTGGGATGGTGTATACTGATCTACAGTATTTCTTTCTTTTATTTAAATTTTCTCAATTTTCTCCAACAAATAAAGACAGAGAAAGAGAGAGAGAGAGAGAGAGAGAGAGAGAGAGGTTGATGACATAGTATTTATCTATAGCTGATAAAACATAAGTGATAACAGGAAGTACATTGGTTCATGTTTCATTATATTAAACTAGACTACAAATGGCTAAAAAAATATGATGTTTTTATTCCCTAAAAAAAAAAAAAAAAAAAAAAAACTTGGCAAATTGCTGTTATGCCCTAACAGTATGACCTCATGTTTTTATCTGTCACAAATATTTATTAAAATCCAGGCGCAATGGATCAGGCATGAATAGACAGGTAGCAGTTTGTAAAGCAGGAGGCGTGCACACCCACATGGGAATCTCTTTCTTTTTTACCAATACATACGTAAAAAGGTCTATATCTGAAACCACTGCATGGTCTGAGGCTATTCTTCAAATGGATGAGACAAGCAGTGCCCAAGTCCTGCTTCACACCACTGAATCTGTCTCTAAGTGTTCTGTAGCTGGCAGAGGATCTGGAGGACACCCTTGACATCTGGGACCTTGAAGGAACACGAGGATACCCTAAGGAGACAAGATCCCGCCACTAAGTGTGCACTTTTATGATTATAGCTGGATAAAAGTCTGCTGGGTGTGATGGATCGGTTATGTCCTACAGAACTTTCTTTGGTGCTGTTTGTTAGTGTTTGTTGTTTAAATGGGCTTCTCCATGCTAGACACTGCATGCTATTTAAGCCAAAGCTAAACTTTGGTTATTCTGGCTCTGGCTCTCAAAATGGTTGAGTTTTAGTTACTTTAACTTCCTGTTAAAATGAAAAATGTTATGTTTAATAGTACTGCATGGCAGAATATACTGCACCAAAGAAAATGATGAATCAAAAAACAGAGGCACTAGAACAGAGCCCTGTGGAATGCCAGACTTACAAAAATGTTTTACCCTCAGTCACTCAGAAAAAAGGTCTAAGCCAAGGCTGTTCCTTCGACTCCAACACAAATTTCTATTCAGCCCAGAACAATATTGGTGTCTATAAGAATAGTCCAATAAACAGCACCAAAATGAGTCATTGTTTGTCAGAGGCCAGTGTTCGGTCATTTACCACTTTAACCAGCGCTTTTCCAGTCCTCAATCCTGACTGAAGCTTCAGGAATAAAATAACTGTTTAATAACGGCTTGTTTATACACGGTTAGGTCAGTTACATAACGGCTTGTTTAATGCATGAGCAATGTTTAATGTATTTTATTGATCTAATATGTTAACTTATATGTGATAAGATATCATATTATTTAGCTTTTCCAGTTACTTGCTAGGTTACAGAACAAACTGGGTTTATTTAATTCTGCAGTCACATTTTAGGCTTGATTGAAAAATTTATTGGATTTTTTAGGATTTCTTTTTCTTTGGACAGCTCACACTACTAACCACAAGATTCAAGATTCAAATAACTTTATTTATCCCAGAAGGAAATCGCTTAACAAGTGGCCGTTATCTGTCTTAACGGTAAACGCACCTCTACTGTGCAAGTACATTTTGGGCGACTTTCTTTACCATTGAGGTGTTTCTAATTTTGCTTGTGCAAATCGCATAATAATCTTTTCTACTGAATATTGAATAATCATGATGATGATGATGATGATGATGATGATTACAGTGATCTCTACATCTACATTAAAGAAAAAGAATTCAGAGCTGACAATTTTCCTTCATGTGATAAATTTTTTTATTTGTGTCATTTCTGCGTTGTCATGTGAGCGCAGCTTATTTCACCGCACAATGACTTTGAGTCTGAATTGTCACAAAATGGGTTACGCGTCATGCCCAAGTGTGTATAGCACCAGACTGGTCATGTATCTTGGAACTTGCCCACTTATTATGGTTATAGCCGAGCGAGCAAACCTGAATATCCAGTCGGTCATGTGGTTCACAGGGGCTTGTGTCTGATTCGGTTCTCTTTCTGCCAGGTTGCCTAAATCACCGGCTAACTGTGTTTAAGTCAGTTTAGAGACGTACTGATATATACGTAATATAACTAATCATTCCAGAAAGAGTAGAGCAGCAAAACTGGACTGGAACTAAAGGAATATTTAAAGTGAGGCGAGACAAGTCGTTTCCTTATTTACTGCAGATTCTATGGCAGGGAATAACTATTTCCTTTATTTGAGGTATCGTTCGGCTTATTCACTTTAGAACAGAAACTGACTGAAATGAGGAGAACTTTTTGTTATGACACAATTTTATTTCACCCATTTCACCCTGCAGAACCCCATTCTGTTCTTTGTTCTGTTTTCCCCTCGTTTTACCTCCCCTTCTCCTCTGGCACCCCTTCACCTCATTTATTATCTCCTCTCCTCCCGCCTCCTTCCTCCGGACTGCCGTGCAACACGTGTGTCACATGCGTGTGCGTTCGCCACACAAAGGGTCCACATGAGCTGGTCTTGCATTCTGAAGTACTTGATAATGAGATCCAAGACAGCAGAGCAACAAAGCTAAGGAGTGTGTGTACTGTATGTGTGTGCATGTGTGTGTGTGTGTGTGTGTGTGTGTGTGTGTGTGTGGGGCGATCACTATTCATAAGTAAGCAGGTAGAAAAAAAGAAACAGTGCCATTGAATTAGCAGTGAGGATTATGTAGGAAGAGAGGGAAAAAGAGAGAGTAAAAAGAGAGAGAGAGAGAGAGAGAGAGATGGAGGAGGAGAATAAAGAAAGGAGAAAGGGAGGGAGAATTGCAGCTGCTGAGATCTTAGTGGCACAACCGCAGTCTGATGTTAAAGACTGCTGCCTTCTCCGTGCTCCAAACCAGATGCTTAGGAGCCATAAACAACCTCCAGACAGGGGAAGAAAACCTCACACACACACACACACACACACACACACACACACACACACACACACACACACACACACACACACACACACACACACACTGAAAGACAGAAGACATCGATTAGAGCTCTGTTCGTTTCAAGGTTTAGTTCTGCATTTATTGCCAGTTTTGGAAGCAGTCGATGGTACTGTACATGAGAAGAAGCAGGCAGGATCATGGCCCTGAATCATGGAGTGTGACATTGAACTTTACAAACATTTTACTTGGCTTAGAAAGGTAAGCGAACCTTATTCTCCTTTCCTTGACTTCATCGCTCACTTTACACTTTACTTCCACTTTAGTTCTGTTGTGAGTGTCTGGCTTGTTGACACCACAGAAACCGCACCATCATTGCTCACGCTCTCGGAGTGTACAGTAGGCTACAGGAGATCGATAAGACTCTGAGTCTGAGACGGAGGATAGGTTTATTAGAAGTGGAAGGAATTAGACTTGGCAGCTGCTGAAACTGAGACAGGCAGCGGAGGTTCAGAAAAAAAAAAAAAAAAAAAAAAACATCCACAAAAATATTAGGAAAAGTGAAAGAACAAAAGATACAGACTGTAAAAAAACTACTGCACTGCTTTGTATTGGTTAGTTGTGGAGTTAGAAGTGTTAGAAGTCTGTGTGGCCAGCAGTAGAACATCCTGAGAGTGTCATGGGATCGTTACTGTAGATTCTCAATTCTGATTGGTCAAAAGTTGTTGATTAGTTTCCTTTAACAGCAGCTCGGACTTCAGAAATCACAGTTTTAACACATGAACTTGTTCTATAGTAGCAATGTACACACAGCAGTACTTACAAATGATAAAGATAAACAAATGAAAAGAATTGGTATTGACATTTTCTGTAATGAGATAACATTTGTGGAAGGAGTCTCCAGTTTCAAGGCTTTATATCAGAAAAACGAGTAGACACTGTCTGTACAGTAGCTGCTGTAACAAATAAACAGTATAATGGAGTATTATTATTTAATAATAATAATAATAATAATAATAATAATAATAATAATAATAATAATAATAATAAAGCAAATTTCTGAGATATAAACAGAATAAAACATTTTGTGTGGCTCTACATTACACCATAAACATCTCAATTATTTTCCTACTGACCTTACTGTATGCATATGACACTGTAATATCTGTCCAAGATTTATCCCGGTAAAAGAGATGTTACTTATGGGACGCTTTTTACTTTCAGTAAAAAAATATAAAAAAAAACACACCCCTGATAAGGCTGTCAGCTTAAACACACTCGTCATATGTAATCGCCTCTGAACCGCCAGTGTTGTTTTGTTCATGGCTAACGTGAGCTACTAGGCTAATTAGCTTCTAAAACAAGGCTGAATCCCAAATTAAGGCTCAATCCCCTGACCGAGGGCACTACTTGGCGTGTGGAACAAGGGATTGGACGCCCTACAGACTGCACTTGCTTTCCATTTAATGCTATTTGTGATCGAACCACAGAACAGTTAGCCATTAGCTGTTCCAGTATCTCACAAAAGTGAGTACACCCCTCATCTTTCAGTCAGCAACCACTTTGTTACATGTTCTTAAGGGACAATACTATAGAAATGAAACGTTGCTCTACTTTAGAGTACGTAGTCAGTGTGCAGTCCCCTAACAATAACTCGTGCAGACTTTATTGTCTAAATGACTGGTAATGAAAATGAGTAGATCCTCATGAGTAGATCCAACACGTCAAAACTGTGTTCAAAGTCTCAATGTTTTGTGTGAGCACCATCGTTATCTATCACGGTCTTAATCCTCCTGGGCCTGGACTTGACCAGAGCTGCACATGGTGTTGCTGGGATCCTCTTCCATATGGGATCCATAACATGACATCACGGAGCTGCTGGATGTCAAACACACGGCGCTTCGCACCTTCCGCTTGAGGACCCACATGCACTCAATAGGTCTGAAGACAAACTCGGCCACTGACAAACACCAGAACATGATGAATAGGTCATGTGACTTTGAGCTATTTTGACAATAAGACAGTAAATCTGTACTGTTATACAAGCTGCATGTTGACTACTCTAAAATTTATCCAAGTTTCATTTCTTTATTATCGTCCTTTGAAAAGATATACAAAAATTTTATCTGAAAGTATTGGCTAACTTTTGTGAGTGGGTGTGGTTAGCTGTTAATTAGGAAGCTTGAAATGTAAGTATTGGTTAATCGTTTCACGAGACGTGAAGCACAACATTTTCTGTCCACCTTTGTGACGGACATCATCGTGTCTGCAAAAACCGTCTATAAACGCAAACCTTAAAGTGTTTTATTCTTTATTTAAGAAACATATACAGAGTACAAACAATCAATGAGACTACAGTATATCGACTACTCTATTAACTTCTGCATAGTGCTTTATTCATTACGAGTCCTGAAGTTTGTGAACTGTGGACAGTAGATCATCATCTGTTAGCATACTGTTAAAGGGTGTGCAAACTTATAATCAGTGAAGGCATTCGACACTGATATGAGAACCATGCAAAAAAAATTTAGGAACAAAAAAAAATATTCACAAACTAGAGAACCTGCTATAGGACAGAATTTGGTTTAAGACATAGTTAGAAGTTGGTTAAAAATGCTAAAAGTAATCGTAGCTGTGTGAACGCGCGACAGTTTGTGATTGATTGCTGGTCTGTAGGTCAACCTGCAAGCGCTGGGAAACAACGAGAGCTATCAAGAGCGGCTCTGTCGACTCGAGGGAGATAAGGAATCGCTCGTGTTGCAGGTAAGACCTGGGACGGTTAACTATTTTTTCTTTTATCTTTGTTGTATTCTTATCTAGTTCCTATTTAATTCCTCCTTTTAGCTAAATATTTTTTCCAAAACTGTGCGTATGAAGGTATAATATGTTCATAAGCTGGCTTTAGATGAACCATTATATATTCATTATACATTATTTGGGGTAGTGGTACTGTAGCTCAGGGAGTTAAGGCTCTGGGTTTACTGATCAGAAGGTCAAAGGTTCAAGCCCCTCTGCTCCAGGGGCTCCGTATCCTGGCTGACCTGACCTCTGACCCCAGCCTCCCAACAAGAAGGAATATGTGGAGAAAAGAATTTCACTTGTAATGTTTATGTGATAAATAAAGACTAGAAAGTATAAAGTCATTACAAACTACGTTATTATACGTCTCAGCTCTTTGATGGGACGAGCTAATTTCACTCCGAAATATTAATAGTTTTAATAGTTTTAATAGTTTTAATAGTATTATAGTGTACTCATTAAATAATGATATTTCAACAAAAGCTATTTAGGGAATACAGGGATGAAGTTATCTCTCTTTATATTGATCCTAACCCTAACTTTATATATATGTTTTTATTTGTTCATACTTTATTTTTTAATTAAAGTAAAATGTATTTATTTAAAAGCGTTTATTAGCTTGTGATTTGATTGTATGTTTATAGTGTTATCACTAAATTAAAGGTAATTATCAGCTAAATAAAAGCAATGTGAATATCAAACTTTCTTTTATCCAAATGTGCCATTTAATTTTTTTTTCTTCTAAATTTTCTACCATTTTTCACCAGATTTATTTAGATAATATTATTAATTTATGGTTCTGATTATATTTACCTTTTATTATTTCATTACATTTTATCTCTCAGTTACTCAGGCGATACCCAGTGATGTCAGGATGTCTTTCTCCTTGCTCTAGTCGCTAGTATTTACAGTAATAATGATGATGATGATGATGATGGATGTGCTCAAACTAAGCAATCTGTCTGGTAATCCTGAACTTTAGTCCGATAACGTAACACTGTGAACTGAAACTAGGCTTTGCCAGGAAGGCCGTCCTTCCTCCTCGACTCTGTCACATGCTTGAATGGTTGAGTAAAATACCTCTGCACTCAAGCCAAGAGCTGGAAACTGACACGGCGGCCAATCCACCAGCTTGCTGAACAGCAATTTATTTTTTTTCCCCCTGAAATGTGATTATAATGTTGCAGCTATAATAATAATCCTCCAGGCCTTGGTTTTGCTTGCTCAGGATTATCAGCTCAGACTTTAGTCCACTGTTTCGAAACTATGTGGATTTGATTTGGATTATTGCATATTAACAACAACTAGTTAAGGGCAAATCTAGACTAAAAGCAAATCCAAAGTCTATATTTGAGTTTGTATTCGTGCTATTTATGTGAGTGCTTCAGGAAAAGGGAGGCGCATTTTCGTTGAACTGGGAGTCTGGTTTGTTTTGTGGAAGTCATGGGAGATTTAGAGCTTTGTGATTAAGATTGTTCTCTCTCTCTCTCTTTCTCCCTCTCTCGAACTCACTATACAAACACGCACAGGTGAGTGTGTTGACAGACCAAGTAGAGGCTCAAGGAGAGAAGATCAGAGTCCTGGAGAATTCCCTGGAAGAGCACCAGCACAAGCTCAACTCCACCGAAGAAATGCTGCAACAGGTAACATGTCTAATCTTTACTACATACAGCACAGCTTCACAATTTCACTCGTCTAAGGATTCATGGGGCTGAATTGTATACAGGTTCAGGTTCAAGTTCAAACAATAGAACAAACATACGGTACAGTACAGTACTGCATACTGCAACTTCCAACAATGCGAGTGATCAAGTTGCTTGAGTTCGTACAAAATGAAGTCATACGAACGCTGATCCAGTGCTCGCGATTTTGATAATTTTTTTAAAGTAAGTGTTGGTGAAGTAAGCGAAGAGGGTGAACAAAAAGGAAGCAAAGTTCAACCTTGTGACTGTAAATGAAAGTTCAATCAGTTGGTGGATTTCTTACGTGTTTTTTTGTCGTGAACGGGCGCGATTTTACATTTCCTGAGTGAGTTTTAAGGATAAAATACTTGATTTACACAAAGGCACTGAAGATCCCATATTGTATTATGTCTTTGACAATCTAACACAAGTCTCCTCCAAAGTGTGTTTCTCATCATTCTCCAGCTGAAAATGCTCTCAGATGACGCAGTTTTCCCATACCTCAAACTCCTCCTCCAAACACGCCATTTCAGTGTTTATGTAAATGAGAACCTGCCAAGCCACGCCTCACTGGAGAACAGCAGAGCTACTGCACGCAACTAGCTGCGGGAGGCGCTCTTCTTACATGAGGAAGATTTGTTTCGTTTTAGCGCTTGTTTTGTACAAATATGGAAAAAGGACAAAAAGCAGGAAGAGAATTTCTCTCGTGTTTTTATTTCTATACACACTAGAGACCAATCTGATTGTCTAAACATGGCGAAAAAGTGAAGTTCCCATAAGAGCTGCCCTTTAACGCTCCGAGTACAAGCCAAAAAACAGGGAGAGAAAATCTAATTTTTTTTTTCACTAGTAGACTAAAATGTATTACATTTTCCTCGAGAATGTTTATTCCATGTTTGTTTTGAGCGGTAAAACTGATTTGCGGTCATTTTCCAGCGGATCTGTAACTGGTTGTGTAGCTTTGAATGCTGCTACCAGGGTAAAGTTTCGCTACTTTCACTAGACTGTGTGACGTACTTCAGACCCCGAAGTATACTTTTCAGCCATTTCCAGTCTAGCTGTTTGCTTTGAGTAGCTATCTAGCTAGCAACTTCTTGGTAGCTTTTTAAGTGTGCATATGGAAAAAAACAAACAAACAAAAAAAAAAAACAAGAGAAGAAATGCTCCAAACACTTCCATGTCCCACTTTGTACAGCATTATCCAAATGTAATTGATGAAATGATAGAGACAAGTGTTGTTAGTCTTAGATCTGTATTAGTTACATCAACACATCATAAACATATGGACATGCAGTTTGTCACCGGCATAACAAAGACTAACAACAAGATTAACTCTTCATCCAAAAACGCCAATGCTAACTAAAGCTGACATAAAGTATGTTATAATGCTGTATTGAGAATGAACACCAGATAAAGCACAGTTATTGTACAATACTTACTGTAGTTGTGTTTACTCTATATGATGCCGTATACAATATAAACCTTTAACCAGTTTGCTTCTTGGGGCTTTGGTCACTCTATGAATCTGGTGAACATCCATCATGTTCAGTTTGGAGTTCCTGCAGACGTCGGATGTAGAATGTCACCATTGCTGTACTGGAAATATTAGTAAAAATGTGCTTGAACCATGCTAAAGCGTATACCTCTATGAATAATCTTTTGTATTCGTTTTTGGTATTAAACATATCACTATAGCCTAACTGATGTACCAAAAACCAAAGGGACATTTCTTTTTAAAGATTAAAAAATGCATCCATTCATCTGTCTACACCATATGGACAAAAGCATTTGGCCAAACCTGGTAATCTTAATGCTTCAGCATACCAAGACATCTCGGACAATCATCTGCTTCTATACAACTTTGTGGCACCAGTTTGGTGAAGGTCCTTCTCTATTCCAACATGACTCCGCCCCAGTGCACAAAGCAAGGACTATAAAGACATGGTTTGATGAGTTCTGTGTGGAAGAACTCGACTGGGCCGCACACAGAGCCCTGACCTCAACCTCATCGAGCAGCTTCGGGATGAACTGAAGATTGCGAGTCCTGCCTTCTTGTCCAACATCACCGCCTGACCTCATAAATGTTCTACAGAGTGAGACACTCCAAAACCTTGTGGATGGTCTCCCAAAAAGAGTGGAAAAGGGGGACCTACTCCATATTGAAGTGTGTGTATTTGGATACAATGTCAGTGCAGGTTTCAATTTCAAATACTTTTGTCCATATAGCGTATCTGTCTGTTAATCTATCCATCTGTCTGGCTGTCCAAACCAAAGGTTTATTCATCTTTCTCCGTGATATGTCGCGCTGTCTGTCTTTTTTGTCTATACCTTTGTCGATCTGTCTGTATGTCTGTCCAACTGTCTATACAGTACACATAGACACTGACTTTCCTGGGCAGAAACGTACTGCTGTCTGCTTGTCTCTCTGTCTACAATATATTAGAGTCTGTCCAGCTATCTGTCACCGCCTTCCACAAGCAGTTATATTCTTCATCCATAACACATTTTCTAACACAGTATATATTTATTAATGGCTCTGGCTCTGATTTGGTAGTAAGATCCTAGTTTTGTAGCAGAGTGACAATCCAATGACTCTTTAATTAAAAAAAAAAAATCTGTGTTCTTCTTGAAATCATTTCTGAAAGTCGAGTACATTGATGTCAAATTCTACAGATGGAAAAAAAAAAGCCATGAGATCTTTGACTGAACTCGCAGTGCTTTTTTTTTTTTTTTTTTTTGCTGCTCTTGCTTAAAATAGAACAATCTCAGACATTGTTGTTTGCTGTTGCAGATTGTTTAGTCTGTCAGTCTATTCGCTGTTTACTCTTTTATGAAGGTTTCTTTTTCTGAAAAGCTTCCATTTTCTCCATAAAGCTTCCGTTTCATTATTTTCATTGCATTATCATTAACATTTATCTTCCCCATTATACGGTATGTTCCTCCTACCTCATGTTCAGTTCCTTCTTTTATTATTATTTTTTTTTTCATGTGAAGCCAGATGTCTTTAAAGGAAGAGCTGTACATGGCCTCTTGAGTTTTGAAGCTTGACAGGAAGAAATACCACAAGGTCAGGCTAAAATTGCCTAAAAAAAAAAGTTTGTCTTGTGCCCAGTCAGGATGGTGTAGCCTGGCCAGGTAAGCTGAGCTTCAGATGCAGGGTTCCATCGGCCAGACTTGGAGGGAATAAGAGAAGATTATAAGCCAAAATAGAGAAGTGAGCAGGAAAGAGCCAAAGTACACTAAGAAAAATGATGTGAAAAAAATCAAGACCATTTAATGGCAGTGATATCTTTTTATCTTTCATATGATTTGAAAACACTGACAACAAAAGCTACTCACATGTAACATTGTATTTGCAGGAAATTGTTGAAAAATTGCTGTGATTTAAGTGAATAGGGCTTGAGACACGGCGAATCCAAAAACAACAGATGCCTTACAGGACGACTTATTCAAAGATTTATTATTTAAAAACATGACAGCCTTTGATCTTTAAACAATTCTTATTGTATTAGATTATTCTTATTGCATTTCCATGCAGAGATGATTTCCTCCTGTAGTTCAGCGATTGTTTTGGGCCGATTCTGATCAAAACTACCGACTACAGATCAGCTCAGAGAAAAAAAAATAGTGTGGTGTTACAGTAGGTCTGGTTCCGTTCTATCTTCAAACGGCTTTATCAAAGACACCTCTCGCTCTAATCATGGACTATTTACCTTCCTCTCATCGTTAAGGTGCTACCGGTACTGTGCACACTGTAATACTGTTACATTTACTTTTAATTTCACTTACACTGCACTCCATATACACTATGCAGCTTTTGTACTACACATAAGGTAAAATGCTGTGCCTTCGTACTACTTATGTATATTATTTATGGTATAATATTGTATATTCTATATATACTGTACTATATCAAAGGCTGTATGTATATTCTTTTCAAAACATTACTTCACCGCAGCACATTGTTTGAACAGGCATATATAAATACATATGACATGTTTTCTATTTATAACACTACTGCACCTCCTGTACATAACACGTCCATTCCCCCGTACGGTCCATACAGTATCACCACATAGCTGAATATACAGTATATGTACAGTATTTATATTTGTTACATACAATTATGTATTGTGAATAGAAGACTTATGCACTTCTGGGTAGATGCCAACTGCACTTCATTGGCTTTGCACAGTGACGATAAAGTTGAATTTCATACAGTATCAAGTAGAAATGCCTATGGATTCTGTCTTGAGTCACCATGTATACAAACAAGTAAACAATTACTATTATTATTATTATTAGTAGTAGTAGTAGTAGTAGTTGAAGAAGTAATATTAATATCATTAGTATTATTTTAACATGAACAACAACAACAACAATAATAATAATAATCATAATAACAATAATACTGTAATAATAATAATAATAATAATAATAATAATAATAATAATAATAATAATAATAATAATAATAATAATTTATAAAGTAGATGTCCATTAGTAATTAGAAATAATGTGGAAAAAACTTATATATATATATATATATATTTTTTTTTATAAAAATATTAGAAATAGTATACATTTGAAAATATGCAGCATAAAATGTACAATATTTTCTTAAAAAAACAAACAAAAAAACAATTAAGAAAAAAATTCTTGAGAGAGAATTCTTCACTTTCCCTCCAAAACAAAACCAATGACCATTTAAATGTATTTATTTATTTATTTATTTATTTATTTATTCATCTAAAGCACATTCTATCACTCCTAACATCTTGGTGAATTTAGATTTTTCACGAGCGCTTTAATGAGAATTCCCACCTCAATTTCTGAAAGATTTAATTGCACACATCTGTGTTATTTGTGTTCCATTTTTTAAAATTTTTTTTTACCACTGCTCCTGATTGAATCTACAGCTTTGGTTTGACTGATGGGAAGAATTTCAGAGATGTGGTCATGATGAGGTTTTTGGCCTCCAAAAGCCAATCCGCTCCCTGTGGCACAGCCATAATATTTTCCATGTGCGGTCTCGAAATGGCACGGGACTCGCTCAAAAGTGAGCTTCCTGATGCGGGAGAGCGTATGACAGATGGACGGCTGTTAAAATCACCTTCTGGCCAGTCGGTGAAGTCGGCGTCTGCTTATAAACAGACCGGTTAAAGTCCAAAATGTTGTTTTTGTCACCGGTCCTGGGTGCGTGCTTCTTCCGTGAGCTTGGATTAAATCTCCAGTTCTTTCCAAACTTATCTTGAGACACTTTCATTGCTCTCTCTCTCTCTCTCTCTCTCTCTCTCTCTCTCTCTCTCTCTCTCTCTCCTGTGTCATACAGTCGGCCAGAGAGGGGAAGTAAATATAGCTTTCATAGTCTGTGTATATTTAGCCAAGTCAAGCAGAAGCTCACCAGAGTTCGGGGGTGTTGTTTGAAGACACGTCGTGTTAAAGGTTTCACATCTGGGATTGCATGTGTGTGTGTGTGTGTGTGTGTGTGTGTGTGTGTGTGTGTGTGTGTGTGTGTGTGTGTGTGTGTGTGTG
>JAAGKR010004204.1:0-64413 GCA_011419295.1 Clarias macrocephalus
GGCAGGAAAAGGGCCCAAGGCCACCATCCTGGTCCCCAAACTCCCCAGATCCCAATCCAATCAAACAAACATGGGATGCACCAGACAAACAAGTGCGATCCACCGAGGCCCTACCTCATAACCCACAGCCCCAAAGAAATCCGCTGCCAGACGCCACAGCAAACCCCCAGAAAGCCAGGTTCCAAGGGGCCACAGCCACCCCAGTGAAACAAGGGGAACCCAAAACCTAGGTGGTTTTCATTTTAATGGTTTTAATGTTATGGCTAATCAGGGTTAGTTTCTCATAACCTCATACATTCCTGGTTGCACTGTTGCACTTTTTAATGTATACTATACAGATATAAAAGAGAAATTATTAAAAACCACTATATCTTGCCCAGATAAGAACAGATTCCTTTCTGAGTCTGGTTCCTTTCACTGTTTCTTCCTCATATCATCTCAGGGAGTTTTTCCTTTCCATCAGCACCTCTGGCACGTTCATTAGGGACACACTTCAAATTTATATACTTCTGTGAAGTTGTTATGTGTCGATGTCCATTGTTAAAATTAATATTCAAATTAAATGTTATTAAATTTAAATATTATAATATGAAATATTAAAATAGGATTGAACTTGTGACATCGAAGTGCAATGCCAAAAAGTCATTTGGCCTTAAAACCTAAACAACACATTGTCAAATGCAATTTGTTTGCCTACTTAACAGAAGAGCTCTACCGTAACGGTATATCACTCTAGTATTCTTACCTCGTGTCACCCGGACATTAAGTTCACTCCGAGCCACTTGCACATGTGGATGTGCACTGCTAGACTGATGTCCCCTATCCTGGGTACTGATGCCATGGTGAAACGAGGCGCCGTTTCGATTTTTTACCTCTACTGCCTGTGATAATGAACTCCATGAACTGTTCATGATCTGCCGTTCAACAGTCTTCCCCTGGGACAGTGTTAAAGACGCCCACTGGGCTGCTGGCTGCTTCTGTGATACAGGGGACACAAAGACTGAATCAGATAAATATGAGAAAGAATACCTTTTCTTTGCAAAATAATTGTAGCGGAAAAATGGGCTGTGGCAAAGCCTTCAGTGCAGATTTATTTTAATTGCTCGCTAGGATGCTGTATTAAGTCGGCTGAAAGTTTTTAAATCATGCACAATGCTCCACTAATTTCCCTAATCCACTTATTCAGAATCTTCACAGGACCTTGACAGATTAACAGAATGTTAGTGTACAACTATTGACATTCCAAGGGAAGGAACAAGGATAACACATTCATCAATACTGTTATTATTCATGCAACATATTACCTTCTTTTGGGCAACATGCCCATGTGATAGGTAGCTACGGTGCAGCTCAGCCACTGTTTGGGGCCGGCTGCGCATCCAGGCACTCAATGTCTCAATGGGTGAACCGTTCACAGACCACTCTGTCACACCAAATTGTCGCAAATGTGCCCGAGCATGGCTGGCCAATGCCTTCCGGTTCTCAAAGGCAAAACCACACAACTCACAGCTAGCATCTAAGCAAGGAGAGAAAAAAAATCATAAACCCGAGAGTATTTAAGGACAAGAATCGGAAGATTGTAAAGCTCCATAAATATATGCATGAATACTTTGTTTAATATAAAATTTAAATACTGTGGAAGTGTAATATTAAGAAGAACATTTTGAGCAATCTAACCCCAAAAAAATATATTCTTACCCATGCGTCCTACCCCATACTTGTCTGTAGAGGTTCTTCCTTTAAATGAAAAGTCCTGTGGTGGGGGCGAGAAGGTTTTTGACTGGGTTGGTGGTGACCTTTGTCCAAGGTGGCCTTCAGTTCCCAGCAACCTCTTCCCAATGGGTTTCATACCAAGAAACTTCCCTGCTAAAGGGGTAGTGGATAGCGCTGTGGGTCCAAATCCATGCTTTGGCTGGCGTGAGCTGGCATGGGGGAGGTTAATAGGTGCTTTTGGTGAGACTCTGGATGACTGATACCCTTGACTGTCCCAGGGAGAGCTGCTGTCTTGATCTGGTTCCTCTTTTACGCTTAACCCAGCAGATGCTGGCATAGTACCCTGATTCCTCATTATCTCCCACAGTGTATCAATAGGTGAGCCATTGACAGACCACTCGGTGATACCCATGTGGCGTAAATGTGAGCGGGCGTGACTGGAGAGGCCTTTGCGGTTCTCAAAATACTCGCCACAGAACTCGCAACGGATATCACGAGAGGGTTCTCTCTCCTGGGTCATTACTGCAAAAATGAACGACAAGAATACACAACAACATATGTTAAAAATAGACAGTAGCACTTTTTAATGATGGATTCTGCCGTGCCAGATTGATATCTCCGTTGTGCTACATATTTGTTTCTACTATTCAAAAGGTAAATACATCACAAATTTATTACTCACATAGGTTGACGGGACGCCCATTATCTGAGCTCATCCAGCTCGGATGCAGTGACTCAGAGCTATATCCTTCATGGCCCTCTCCAGTAACAGTAACTTCCACCTGCTCGGGTTCTGGTTTGGGCTTGACCATTAATACTGTTGAGGAGGTGACAGGTGCTGATACCGCCATCTTGGCTGGCTGGTGTTGATTGAAAGAGAATGTCTGATGGCCTAAGACACCTCCTTGTGCAGTAGAATACCGGTGTAATGTCCGAGGGGGTCCAGGGCTCGGAGTGGATGAGCAAGTTTTCACAGGTTTCAGGGGCATGACGCATGGTAAACCTCGGCGGGTTATGAGGTCACGTAGTGTGTCGATGGGTGAGCCGTTCACAGACCATTCAGTAATGCCCAGCTGACGTAAGTGAGAACGGGCATGACTGGAGAGGCCTTTGCGGTTCTCAAAAAGCTCACCGCAAAACTCACAACACACATCTTTCATTGGTTCAGCTATAATTATAAAGGTAAAAAAGAAGCTGACATTAATACAACCAATACCAGTCGTTCTATCTAAATTAAGAATTACAATGGTATTTATGAAGACAATTTTAATAGCCTGTTATGAAGTTCCCAAGTTTCAGTGCCAAATAACCCTCAATTACAACTGTCTATTTACTCACATTGTTTTATGAAAGCTACTAAAGGCTCAAGATTTCAAGCTTATGACAAGCTGAACATTTCCAAACAGCAACTGTCTTTTAAAATACAGAAAGAAACATAATATAATGTATCAAGTCACCTAAAGGAATGGACATCATCTCCCTGCTACTCAGACGGAAGACCTGCTGTGAAGAATGTTTCAGCTTCTTAATGGGTGGACTGTGCAAGGTGTGGGTGGAGGAAGAAGTAGACGAGGAGGTAGCTTTGGAGCCAACACCACTTTTTAATGATGCATTCTTTAACAGGACAGGGTTAGACAGGAAGGGCCTCTTGGAAGCGGAAGTAGGTGTGGATGTGGCGGGAGAGGGAGGAGCTGCGCTGTGTCCATGAACTCTCAGGTCCTCCGGGCTGTCAGAGCGGAAGGAAGTAATTCTGCGCTTGAAGTCATCTGTGAGGATGAGTGTATTGAGCAGGTCAATAGGTGACCCCTTGGACTCGGAGTATTCAACGCCAAAATGACGCAGGTGAGCTCGTGCATGACTTGAGAGGCCTTTGCGAGTTTCAAACCAGGCACCGCATAGCTTGCATATGATGTCTGTGTTAGAATCCATATCCATTGCTAGGATGCAGAGAGGGGGGGGAAAGCAGATTGAGAAGATTGGTCATAAGATTAAAGGCCATTTATTAAAAATAAATCTTAAGATGTATGAAACTCTAATCTATATATGGATTTCAGGCAATCAAAATTTCTACTCTGGTCACATTTGAGTGATGACCATGCAGCTTGAATGCTTTCATCAAACTACTCTACTTTGCATTGTTTAATTTTAGTGTTAACATTTGTATTTCTACATGCAAACTACTTATACAGCTGACAAAATTTCCCTTGTAAATAGTTATATACCCATGCATAGTTATATACCCATGTTTTCTTACTGAGATTGAGGGGAACCTCTGTTTCTTGTGGTGCCCAGAGTGGTCTGGATGAGTTGGTGGACAAGGCTGAATTGTGCGCCCTTGACATAGTTCTGTGCTCATGGGAGCGCAGTGGGGAAGACACAGGCAGCAACGAGGAGATTGGCGCCTTCCTTAGCACTGGGGACGGGGAAGCAGACAGAGAGTGTGAGGGGGATGGAGACCTCCCAAATGGAGAGGATGGCTGCAATCCAGATGGTGAGGGGCTGCTTCGGGAAGGCGGAGATTTTGCTACAGTACACAGTAGTGAGAGGGGCTTAATGTCTTGTGGCTCATCTTCAAACTCTGTGCTCCTGCTAGGGCTTGGCATAGCAACACAGAAAGCATGACTGGGAGTGCTTTTGGGTGATGGGCTTGGTGACTGTGATGGGGATGAGGCAGGTCGATGGGAGTCAGTGGCCTGCTCCTTAGTTATCTTGTAGAGGAGATCCCTGGGCACACCACTGCCTTCAGATATGTCCGCACCTAACTGGAGCAGATGAGAGCGAGTGTGGCTAGCTAGAGCTCTCCGTGTCTCAAACAGGGCACAGCAGACCTTACACTTCAGCAAACTGGAACCTGGAGAAAATTATTATAGTCAAATAAATGAGTAATGTCAAGATTTTCTTGCTTAGAACATGAAAAATGGGTAAATAAGGAAAGACAAAAATATACTATATCTTAGATGATAATCAAACAGATGTTTACAAATATTTTAATGTCATAACTGTTAATGTGAATTTTCTATTAATGTAAACATCACACTGAAGAAGTAGACTGATGTAATCACACCTTTTGACTCAGTCTCATCTTCAGCTGCTGAGCTGTTTGATGCTGGGCTGGAGTTAAACTCATCCTGGAGTTTTATTTTTTTATCTTCTTCCCTCTTCTTCTTCCCACCTACAAATTAACATACACAAACTTTTTTTAAATAAATCCAATAAAAGATGCAGTATAATTATCCTGCAGCAAAAAGGCATTCAATTCAGCCAACCAATAGAAGGACAGTACGCCAGCCTACTTTTACTACATGAAGTACAATTACTGATGATAAAGAAGTCGAAATACATTCAGCTGCCCACCTATTGAGGGATTAATTAATGACATCATATACGATTACTTATAAAACAGTAAAATAGAATCTTATCTTAAACTATGCCACTACAATACATTATTTGAACCTCTTTGAAAGTAATAGGTAGAAATGTAAATCCTGAGAGTTTAAAGGGATAATTATGGTGCTTAAATTGACCTCTGGACAGAATTTAATGGCTCTTTTGCAGTATTTATATATCTCTGCCTGAAGTTTAACCTCCACCATAGACAGGCAAACATTGATTCCATTAAAGCTGATCAGATTATTTTTAGCATACATTTTTTAACTACAGTGGAACCTTGAACCGCGAGTAACTTGGTCTGTGAGCATTTTACAAAATGAGAAAAATTTTAATTTTAAAATACATTTTAATTTGATACACAAGTGAGGGCTTGATATACGAGTAGTACGCATGTGCTATATCTGCCAAGCGTCACGTTATCACAACTAAGCCAATGGTTCTTCTCTCTCATTAATCGTCTCGTATGCTCAGTATTAGTGCACATGCGTCACTCATATAGTCAACATCCATGCATGCGTGTACTGTTTATAGCATTGTGACCATGCGTGTGCGTGCACAGGTAAAGCAAAAGCAAGTATCATTAGAGAGGTTCCTTGTTAAAGATCCATTTTCCAGAGTCTCTGACTCTCTGTCAGAAAGCAGTAATTACGTTAGTGTGTGGGTGTATCCGCGTGGTCACACACCCTGTGCCATCGCCACCCAGGCACACCAGAAAGACAGTGGGCACATGCCTTTAAAGGGGATAGCCCGATACCAATATGAGAATTTTCGAAAAGGGGGTATTTTATGTTTAGACCTCCAAAAAGTCCCAAATGCTGGAAAAAGCAACAAACTATGATTTCACTCAGTGTGATGTCTACATATGATGACAGAAAGTTATTAACCTCTTTTCTGCATAAATTAAAGGCATTGTCACGGCTGACCCATTGGAGATATCAAAAATCCCTCAGCAATTTTGCATGTCATGAGATCAGAAAGGCCCGGGTTGGTGGTGATTGTAAAAATTTCCTAAGAAGTTTTTATCAAAATCCTTTGTGTGCGTTTTAGGGCCCTTCACAGACTATGATGACATACAGTAGGGCGAATGTCATAGTGTTTGGGCCCTAATAATCCTTAGAAGAACAAAAGGCACTTTTGTCTTCACACATCAGCACTTTCAGACATCCGAACTATATGACATCAGCACTATCATATCAAAATGGCTACGATGTCATTGTGCTGATGTCATAGTACACTAACGGAAACTGTTGGAAAACTTCTAGCTGTTTGAGTATTTTTGGGTTGCGTAAATTCACTTTGATATATGAGTGCTTTGATATACAGGCACCCTTCCGGAACTAATCATGCTTACAATACAAAGTTTAACCATATTTCTAAAAACTGCTGAATTTGTGACCTGAGTTTCTGTCAACACCTTTCAACTACATTTCTAAAAAATAAAAAGTCAGTCAATCTTCTGGCAACCAAAACTCCAAGGACCGCTTCATGACTTTGTTCTATATTCTGTTTAACAGCTCAGGTTTTTGTAAGTTTGATAATTTTTTGGAAGTATTTTACAGTTTGACAGTGATACTGCTATGGTCACAACCATAAAATGTCAACTTAGTATCTCTTAAATTATATTACATTTGCTGTAATTTTTAGTAAAATTTATTAATTTCAAGCACCTTAAATATGCATCTATGAGATGATGGAAAAACAAACTCCCACATGCATTTCAGAAGTTAGCTAGCATAAGGTGGAATTGTGTCAGCTCTTTCAGATGTCAACTCCATCAGAAAATTCAACAGTGTGACAGTGTTGACAAATACATCCAACTTCCATACTTGTTTTATTTACATACTCTCAAGATTTTCCTCAATAAAACATTAGTTTTTGTTAATTCGCTGTTAGTATTAATTTATTGTAAAGCATGATTCATCTGTGGATTTTTTTTTTCTTCATCTGTGGAATGTTTACTACTGATGTTAATAAGTAACCCACAGCTTATCATTGTGCAAACTGTATTTGTTTCATTGTATTAAATGAGGTTTATTTTGCATTAGTTAAAACTGTTCAGTCATTTATCATGTGTAGAATAAAACAACTATACATAGCAACTTGTAATTTTAAAACCATTACAGCACAAACAAACAAGAAAAACAATAGGGAGTACCAAGAAAAGAGAAAAAAATGTGTATCAACCCTGAGCAGATTTATGTATTGTTGAGAAAAGTGAGGGAAAGGTGGAATAACAGGGTTAAAAGAAGGAAAATATACTGAACATTACAATCACCAAGTTCTGTTCTATAAAAAAATATTTTGAGTTCACCATGACCTGTTTTTCCAGATAAAATATATTTTTCATTCATGCGTTTTTTTCCCCCCAGGGGTACATCAAGTTGTAATGTTGAAGCAATGTATGTGGAAATTTAATAGTTCTGTTTTTTTCTGCATAAAAGTCTTAAATCATAATTTACACACTCTCATTGTCTATACTGCTTTATCTTGTGAAGATTCAATGGGCTACACCCTGGACGAGGTGCCAGTCCATTGCAGGGCACACACACATTGACACACTATGGGCAATTTGGGAATTAGCCTAGTATGCATGAGAAAACCCACCAAGCATGGGGAGAACATGCAAAATCCATTCACACAAACCAAAGGTGGGACTCGAACATAGACCCTGGAGTGTAAGGCGACAGTGCTAACCAGTAAGCCTCCGTGCCGCCTAATTTACCATTCAGTGTTTTTAAAAAATATGAAGGCTGGATTCAAAAAGAGTTTGAGGCTTATTTTCCCCACGGCTCTGTCTGCATACTTGAGGTTTACCCACAGCTCCAGCAGCGTGCAGATCCTGATGCCTGTGTGCTACCATTACCTGAGAATCGAGTGTGTGGTAAACTTCCTGCCACTCCTCACGCTGCTCCAATGTTTCAGCAGCCCCTACTTCTGCCTAGCGTATGTGCTGTCGCCGTAAACACTTTGTTTCAGTAGCTGTGAACTCGGCCTGATGTACCCGTTTTGCCGCAGAAAATGCTGTCTACTGTAACATGCGATAAGGAACGCCTGTGACACCATCACAGTATGATGTAAAAGTTGATAATTGCCAGTGACACGCCCATAGTATGACATCAAAGCTGATAATCGCATGTGACTACCTGTACAAACACCACTGGCCATGCACCGCCCACTGCCCAATCAAGCAAACAAACACAATTTTTTATCCTAATTAAATGCTATTAAAAGGTGCTGTATTGATTTTTGAAATAATAATGCTTGGCTATTAGACAAACCTATATTTTTAAGAATTTGTTGGGGGGTTGTGGAAGAAATGTGGTTGGGAAAAAAAATGAATGGGGATCACTCATACACTTATGGGGAACAACTGATAAAGCTTGATGAACAAAATAAAAAAAGTAAGAGCATTTATACAGACAATGTGATGAGAACTCACAGGATAGGGAGTAAACAGCCATAAAACAAATGAGGCTAATCCAGAATTCAATTTGTTACGGAGCATAAACATTGGACTTTGGAGCGATGGAAAAAGGTCATGTGGTCTGATGAGTCCAGATTGACTCTATTCCAGAGTGATGGGCATCTCAGTGTAAGAGGGGAAGTGCATGAAGCGATGGAGGCAGTGTTACGACCTGAGGTTGATTCAGTTGGTCAGATCGGTTCAGTCTCAGCAATATTATGTGGCAATAAAATGAAGTAAGCTGATGACCTGAATCCACATCAATGGATTTTTTCTTCTCTGATGGCACGGCCATATTCCAGGACGCAAATTGTGAAAGAATGTTTCTAGGAATCATTTTCACACATGATCTGGCCACCACATTAATCAAAAAAAGCTAGCACGCATTGAACAAATTCTTAGTGTGTGACCATTTTATGGCCAGACATACTTAAAATCTTAAAATATTACCATCAACAAGCCATTTAGAGGTTTTGCATCCCACATAATGCATGCAGCTTTCAACAAGATAATGACCCCTAATATAGCTACAGATAAGGATCTATCCAATGACGGAAAGTTCAAAGCACTTTTCTTATCTTCTGGATAAGAGCGTCTGCCAGATGCCTAAATGTAAATGTAATACAGATCTGCCAAAAAAAATTGTTGCTGAAGAAATTGGTTGTTTCCTGGCAGCCATTTCCAAATTCTAACCCTAATGTACACCCATAGGCTGAATTCAAGTGTGGCCTTCACATGCACTCATCCGCAGGAATTCTAGGAATACAAAGGAGCTGTATGGTGGACCAAGTTAAGAATGGTGGACCAAGATCTCTCTATATAAGTCTTCAAAGTTGTTAGGCATAAAGGAAGCACCTAGTATTACATCAAAGCCAGGAGTCAAAAATATTAAGCCCTGGACCAAATCGCTCACTCACTCACTCACCATCTTTACCGCTTAATCCTGTATTCAGGGTCACGGGGGGCCTGGAGTCTATCCCAGGAGACTTAGGGCACAAGGCGGAGTGGACCAAATCATTCACGTTTAATTAATTCTTTCATTTTCTAAAAACATTTTATCATGGTCAGTTTGAGATGAATCATGAGGTGATGATGACTGTGGGTGAGGCAGGAATGCACCATGGAAGGGACTTGCGGACTTCAAGTACACACACATTCACACACTCCTTCACACAGTGTCGTCAATCCACCTGCTCTGGGAGGTGGGAAGAAAGTACTCCTGTGAAAATCCACACATAAAGCAACGTGAGCTCAAGATCAAACTCCAAGCCCCATGAGCCTTTGGGGGAAAATGTTATCCTCTACAAAACAAGGCCACACTTGTGTTTTAAAGGTTTATATTTTTGATGATTCTACAATCAAAGTTATCCCTAAGAACACCCTGTAGGGATATAAATGCAGCAAGGAGAACTGTAGTCGGTCCTTTCCACTACTTTTTGTGTGTCCATGTCAAAGCATGAACATTTGAGTAAAAGCAGAGAGAACTATTAAACACATGACATCAATTATATGAACTGAGTCTTTTTGTGGAGAAAAGACATGAAACTTGATGCCAAATAAACCCAGGATGAGATAGTCTGTGTTGCCTTTAGAGTAAGACCTTAGCTTAAACAAAGTACAGAACCACATGTGGTTTTACTATGTGTAAAGATCCAGTCCACTCACCCTCAGCTCCACCATCGTTCTGGCTCTCTCTCCAAGGCTGAGTTGGAGATGTGTGTATCTTCAGCACTGGTTCGGAAGTTCCAGTTTCTACATCATTTACTAATATGGACTCCTCTTCTTCTTTACATGGTTTCTTGTCCTCAGCGTTAAAAGCAGGGGTAATGGATAAAGCAAGGTCGGGTCGCTTAGAGAAGAGCTCACGAAGGACATTAATGGGTGAAGCAGTGACCTCCCAGTTGGTGATGCCGAAGTCTCGTAGGTGTGCACGAGCATGACTGGAAAGGCCGGCCCTGGTGTCAAAGCCAGCACTGCAGAACTCACAGTGCATCACACTGAAGGTCGCTGGGTCAAAGTTAGCAACTGGTCATGGGGCATTCAGAAGAACAGGGCCAGAAACAGAAGGATACAGAAGCAAAAACTAAAACCAAACCTCAAAAAAAAAAGAAAGGAAAAAAAAATAATAAAGCTCACCTAAATATAAGGTGTCTGAAAATTATCTTTACAACTTTGATAATCAGAGAAAAATATAGTAACACGTAGAATTTCTATTCAAAATAATTATACAAACAAATTGAAACCTGTTTAAATATGAACGCTAATATTAAATATGAACACCATTAGTGAAGCTCAAAAACATCAAGATGATATTCCAATTGTTGCCATGTACACTGAACATATCCACATCAATGCTTTCAACAGCTGTGGTTCTTGCCTTGGGATCATCACTGTGTGTCACTAAGTGGGATGTCAAATGGATCAAGGCAGGCAAAGAACAGCACTTCTATGGCCAATCCATCCTGCTTGGGAATGTTTTATTCAGAGACAACCAAGGACCAGTGTGACAGGATCAGAGGTATAATCTCAGTACTGTATTTCTACAGTTCCTGGCTGTCCTTTCATTTAGAATAAAAAATTGTAAAGATTATTTTCAGACACCCTGTATGTAGTGGCAGAAATCAAAGTGCATCAACTCTATGATTATGCCTTTTTGAAGATCAGGACTTTGATCCTATGAATTTCTGGCATCAAATAATACAAATGCAATGAATTAGATTTATTATATTTTAAATAGAATTGTCAGAAAGTGGCAGCGAGGGCATGAGTGAGTGCGGAGTATAAGGAAGGGAAGGAGTCATAGAGAACAAGCAGGTAACAAGTGAGCGTCTACACCTGTGCTCAATTAAAGAGAACAATTTATATTCTGTGTTGCATTGGGAGATGGGAGATAAAAATCCCAGATGAACAAGATCCAATGACCTAGACTTTGTATGGAATGTAAACAGTGGAAATGCTGCCTTTGTGCATTTTAGTGAAATAAAACATTGCTCAAAATCTTATGATTGTAAATGAAGTAACCTGTGTCACTCAGAGGCCGTCCTCCCGCATCCTCATGTTCCGTCCCACCCACCTAATAAAAACAATAATTGAACGTCGGTAACTGGTTAACCTTACCTTTTTTCTTCTTCTTTTGGTAGGAGAATTTCTTCTCGATGGCATTGACCTCTTCCGGAGATATGAAATGTCTAACTTTGTAACTGACTCCAACTCTGTTCAGGTGCCCCCTAATATGATTGGCCAGTCCAATTCCATTATCAAAACAGTCTTGGCAGTAGGGACATTTCTTTTCTACAGTCTTCAACAAAATACCCTCATCATCTTCCTCATCCTCCTCTTCAGTTAAAACATCAAGAAGATGGTTGATACTATCCTCATCGTCTTCTTTGTCACTGGAATTATCCTTCTGATCATTACCCCTTCCATCATCTTCGTCATCATCGTTGTCGCAATCTTCATCATTGTCATCGTTATCATTAGGATCATTGTCATCATTACCATTTTCATCAATGGTGTTTTTGCTACATTCATCCTTTTCATCAGGTGGTGTCTCTTCTTTTGTATCTTCGTTCAACTCCTCACTGGTCTTTTGTGAAGGAGAGTTGTTGAGGTCTAGTGCTAGAGCAGATGTTTCCTCTCCTAAAAGAGAGAAAGTGGTCAGTTAAGTGAAGAGCGGAATTACAAAAGCAATGTTATTCCAGCTCAGTAATGGTGTACCTCTCATAAATCTCAGGTTTTCCAAAAAAGGTTGGTTGCAATAAAAGCAGATACTTTATTTTAATTGATTTTTTTTTAAAGGAGGAAAGGTCTTCTTAGATCATTACTATTTTTTTTTTATTATTCCTGTTAGATTAGGACTTTGACTAGGCCATTCCAAAACCTTGATGCTTTTTTTTCAGCTATTCTGATTTAGATTTACTGGAGTGCTTCAGATTATTTGTCCTGTTGCATGACCCATTTTTGACCAATGTCAGATAGATGGTTTCACATTTGCCCCAAGAATGCTCTGGTATATAGAGGAATTTATGGTTGTCTCGACAGAATTTTTATATTTTAGATTGTCCAAAGTAGCTACAGGGCTAGGAAAAGGTATTTGCCCCTTCCTGACTTTTTTTGCACATTTGTCATGTTGATTTGTTGATTCATCATTACACAAATATATTCCCCCCCAAAAATGCATTATGTTTTTAAATAATAATTTCATTTCTTAAGGGAAAAAAGCTTGCCCAATTTACATGGCCCTAAGTGAAAAGTCATTTCCCCTATGCATGACCAGCCTGTTTAAGTTCATGCCAGAACATCTAATTCAGATTTAAGTCTGGACTTTGATCAGGCCTCTCCAAAACCTAATCGGGTGGGGGTGGTTGCACAGGTTGTTCAGAGGTGGACTTGCTGGTGTGTTTTGGATCATTGTCCTGCTGCATAACCCAAATGCGTTTGAGCTTGTGGTCACAAACTGATGGGTGGACATTTTCCTTCAGGAATTTCTGACAGAGTGCAGAATTCATGGTTCCAGCACACATTTGTGTTCTTTTTGGTGGCTAGTGTCTTTCATCTTGCAACTCTCTCATGGATGCCATTTTGCCCAGTCTCTTTCTTACTGTTGAATCATGAGCACTGACCTTAACCGAGACAAGTGATGCCTGCAGTTCTTTAGATGTTGTTCTGAGTCCGTTTATGAGCTTCTGGAGGAGTCAAAGTTGTGCTCGTGGAATAATTTTGGTAGGCCGGCCACTCCTGTGAAGGATCACCACTTTTCCAAGTTCTCTCACTGTGTTTTGTTATTTATTCTTTTCTTCATTTCTTCTTTAGATTGCCTTTCTTTAGATTTTTGCATGATGTGTTGGTTTTTCTAAATCTTTTAGCACCCTTCACTTTGTCAGAGGTTCAATTTAAGTGATTTCTTGATGTAACAAGTCTGGCAGGCCTGATTGTGGCAAGTGAAATTTAACTTAGCTTTCAGGAGCAGAGGAAGGGTGGGTACAGAGTCAACAGCCCTATTAGTGCTACTACACCTACTGCATAAATCCATATGAAGCCAAGAAACACTCAGTTAAGAAAAAAAAGACAGTCCATCATCACTGTTAGAAAGCAGGGTAAGTAAATCTGAAACATCTCAATAACTTCAAAAGTATCCCCAAGTGCAGTCACCAAAACCTTCAAAAACGCTGAGAAACTTCTCTTATGAGGACTGTCTCAGAAAAGAAAGACCAACAGCTACCACTGCTGCAGAGGAAAAGTTTCTTAGAATTACCAGCCCCAGAAACCACCAAGTTACAGCACCTCAGGTTAGATCCCAGATAACGCTTCTCGGGGTTCAAGCAACAGACATATTTCAACATCCACTGTTCAGAGGAGACTGCATGAGTCAGGCCTTCATAATCATATTGCAGCAAAGAAACCATTATTTCAGAAGAACAACAAGCAGAAGAGACGTGCTTGGGTTAAGGTACATAAGGAATGAACATCAGATCATTGGAAAACTGTCCTTTGGTCTGATGAGTCCAAATTTGAGATTTTTGGTTCTGACTACCGTGCCTTCGAGGTTCCCATTGTAAAGCATGAAGGAGGAGGTGTGTGGATGGTGTGGGGTGCTTTGCTGGTGACAATGTTGGTGACTTATTCAAAACTGAGGGAACATTAACAAGCATGGATATCGCAGCATTTTGCAGTGATATGCCATCCCATCTGGTTTGGGATGGGAATTAATGGGACCATTAGAAGCTCATGATCTAAATCCAGTTGAGATGGTTCTGACTGGAGAGAGAAGGAAAAGCAACCAACAAGTACTCAAAACCTCTGGGAGATGTCATAATTTTAATGTCTTCTGTATTAATATAAAATGCTAAAAATAAAGAAAAACCATAGAATAAGAAGGTGCCTCCAAATTTTTGCCTGGTAGGGTATGTGTGTATCTATCTATCTATCTATCTATCTATCTATCTACAGTATATAGACTGTATGCAGATCTCGTCAGTGTTTCTGGTTTATTTGCAACCTTTAATTTTTAAATAATTTGTGTATTAAATAAATTTAAGAAAATAAATGGAAAACACAATAACGAAAATGTTCCCCTCAAGTAATAAAAACATATGTTACTACGTTCCAATAGTACTAAATGTTCAAAGTTAAAGAAACAGTGGCTACACCTGGTCGTGGCAGAAAGAGGAAGCTAATATGTGTCTCTACCAGATTCCTGAGGAGGCAAGTGTTGAAAAACACTTGATTGACTGCAAAGGACATGCAGAAAGATTTGTTTCACTCTGCACTATGAGGTGCATACTAAACACTTAGGTCACCCCAAGACATACTGACCCTAAAACACAAGAAAATTCGGCTGATTGGATTCAATCAAGTATTCTTAAAGAAAATGTCATGCCATCTGTGAGGAAGCTGAAACTTCGGTGTCATCTGTCCTTCCAACAAGACACTGACCACAGGCATACTTCAAAGTCCACCAAGGCCTGGTTTCAGTCATGGAAGGTTCTAAAGTGGCCATCACAGTCGCCTGACTTGAATCCAAATGAAAATTTTGAAAAAAAAAGCAGCACACACATCCAATAATCTTACTGAAAAAGGGGCCAATGCCCATGAGGAATGGGCTAAGATTCCTCAGAAACAATGCCAGAAGCTAGCGTCTGGCTATACATCACGTTTGCAGCAGGTCATAACAGCTGAAGGGAGCTCTGCTAATAATAGCTAAAGGGGGTGTTTCTCATTAAGGGGTTGAATAATTTTAATACTGTTATAGTCATTAAAAGTAGCATTTTTGGTTGACTTTCGAGAAACCAATTGTTATTAGTTGTGTTGAGCTATTTAAATTGCTCTTGTTTCACCGATTTATTACAAACAGCTGCAAGTTGTTAGCAAAATAGAAAAATCAATTTTTCAATAAGGGTTGTATAATTTCGAGTTCAACTGAGAAATGAAATATATTTAATTAAATAGATATAAATAGATGTTTGGATTTTTTTTGTTAGAACATAGAGTAACATTTGTTGACCTGAGGGGAAATTTTGTGTTTTACATTTATTTTCAGATTTTGCTCCTTCTATTGGCCCTATATGATAATTCCCAGGATTTATATGTTTTTCCAAAACTCACAAACATCATATGCCCAGGATTGTTTTACTGGAATAAAAAAAATTAATGAGGACAAAATTAAAGGTTAGAATAAAAACAGTAACACTGATGAGATTGTGCTTCATGTGCCTTAAGCAGACCCTCACACGGGAACACTAGGCAGTAATTTACAGTACCTATATATAGAAATAATGACCAAAATCTATGAAAATCAGCCTACTCTTGATATTTTAAAGGCCTGTATATGAGGGGGGTGTTTGGAGGCCAGAGCTATGGGCATTTTTGTGGACAAGGCATAACTTGTGTCTAAGCTAAGCCTGTTGTCCTTCAGCCAAAACTATCCTCTCTTTTGCCCCACAAAATTGAGCACAGCAAACTATGCTGCAGCTGCAACACCAAGCCAGATGCTTCTTAACAGTTTGCACAGACCCAAAGACAATGTCTCTGCAGGAGACCAGGTTTTAGGCACCATAACCTTTCATAAAAACTTTCTCAAAGATTTTTTTTGCCTTCTGCATCAGTCTGTTATGAGAAAAAAAAGATCACATTTTAGATTTTTAGATTTGTGAACACGAAAACAAATTAAATGTTGCAGAGAAATAATTGTATGTTGGTCAAGAAAGTACTGTAATATTAGTCAATACAGCAGATCCTTGATCTCAACATCAGAAGTGTCTGGGACCTTGCATGAATAAAATAATGGTAGGCAGCCAAGTTTTCCAAGATGTCTGAAAACGTCTGCCAGCTAATTTCCTTATAGAAATGCACAACATGCAGTTTTAAACACAAAAGGCTGCCACACCAAATGTTCATTTGAATCGGTTTTTCAGTGTTTCAGGCTCTTACAGACTATATTACACTTTTAAGTTCATTAAAAAACCTTTCAAATGCAATGCTTACCAAGCACAAAAACAATATAACTGGGAAACAAATAATACCTACTGTATATATAAATATAGGAAATAATATTCCCGTCACGGTTATTCTGCTGTCTTGCCTTACCTGTTTTGTTGGCCAGCATTAGATCACCCTCTGCATCTGGTAATCCAGGTGCTTGTTGACTCAGCTTTGTGGTCTCCTCAGTGTTTTGCATATGGAGTTTTAAATCACTAGTATCAGTAGACTGGGTATCCAGTCTGCTACTTGCTCGTGTGCGTCCTGAAATACGCCTCACAACTCGTTTTGAGCGTCGATTTCCTGTGCCCTTAAAACCAACATCCTTTTGCTGTGTTTCAGCCTTTGTGTTTGAGACATTCTCCTCTCCAAGCCCAACCTCAGCAGACCCTGACTCCTCCTGTAGGCTTGGACTTGCAAGGAGAGCAGCTTCAGTCTGAGCACTTTCTAATTCTGGCGTGTCTGTGGGTTCTGCTGGATTTGCAGTTACTGTGTGATTCTGGCTGGGTCCTGGAATGGGATCAGTCTTATTCTCACTCTGTGGATCACAGTCCTTGGCCTGCAAATCATCAACCTCAGGCTTAATTCCCCCCATTTGCACAGAAGCTCTGGTGGGATACCTATCACTAACCCCTGTGGTCGATCTGGCATTACCAGAGAGCTGTGCCCATCCTTTTCTGCAGGTTTTTTTCTGGAAACGCGGTGAGACACGAGGCCCACCAGCTCTGGTCCGACTTGTATGCGTCTTGGCATGTTCTGCAAGTTCTTGAGGCACATCAGAGCTATAGTTGCACTTGAGACAAACAAACTGGCCAAAACTGGCCAAAGACTCTTTAGTGACTGGCTTCTTGGAATTTCTGCGGCTTGCTCTCTTGCCTTCCTCCTTCACCTTTCCCATCTCCTCCAAGATCTTTTGCCGTGACTCCTCATGCTGTCTGTGATGGTCCAACAGTGCCGGCATATCACCGAAATTCTGTCCGCATTCCATACACTCAAAGACATTTTTCTTGACTCGCCTCCTCCTTGTATTATCTTCTCCACCATGTTCTTTTCTCCCACTGTCTAGACCATGTTCTTGCATGTGTTCCCTCAGATGTGCTGCTTTTTTAAAGTATGAGCTACATTCGACACAGGTGAAAATCTCTTGGGAAAGTTCTCCTTGGACTTCTTGTGATTCATTCTTAACTTTAATCTTCTCTTCCTCTGTAAACTCGAACACTCCTTCTTTATTGTTTATGAATTTACTGCACTCTTTTGCCCTGGTGGAACTTACTCTGGTCTTCCTTCCTGTACCCGGTGTGCACTGCCAGGCATTTAGCCCAGAAAAAGGTCTCAGTAAGGCTCGCTTCTTTCTCCTACGCTGAATGAAGGTGCAGTGTGCCCATGGACCTGGTGGTGGACTCTCTGGGTCTGAATCACCTGGGAAGGTATATACATCTCGTTCAGGAACACTCTTTATTTCCTTCTTCTTCTGATCAAGGCCTGTCTCCTCCTCTTCCTCTTTTAGGTATCCCTCTTTTGGTGTCCCACTTAACTCTTGATGTCCAACATTATCTTTTTCCACTACAAATAAACAGGAACATTTTATTAACATATTATTCAGTTCCATATACTGAAATTATATTCATTTTTAAAAAATATATTTCTCTCTGCAAAATAATGCATTTTCACAAACCACATTGTTGAGTGCTGGATTCTGGATCTCTACGTGCATCTCTGTCTTGACCTTGTGCATCCAAAGAACTAGACAAGTTTTTGTCTAACATTATTGTCTTGGGCTTTTCAGGTGTTGGGTAAACTCCACAGTCAAGTCTGCATGCAATGGCATTGAAAAGGGCATACAAACCAGGGTAAACGCAGGCTATGTATATTAAATTTAGACAAAATGTCTTCTGTCTTCAAAATACATTAAACTAAATATCTCACTCACTTTTCTTGCTCTTCTTCACAGGTAAGACTTCCTGGACTGTGAGCTGCAAGGCCATGAGGATTAGAAAAGTGCTGGAGTTCCTCTTCTTACATACACAAATATGAACGCACACAACGAGACAATCAACTTAAGACTGATGATATATACACAGTACTCTTCAAAATTCTCGAGCCATTCCTTTCTTCATATTTTGTTCCCAAATAGCCAGACAATCTTGTTTATTTTTAATGTAGTCTTGAGGAATGGTTGTCCAGGCTTCCTGAAGGACTTTTTTTCCTCTCATTTTTGGCAAGTTTTTGGCTCTCATTTTCAGTCATTTCAGTACCTGACTAGTTTGAAAGGAATGTTTTTTTGTTTCATAAGCCATACAGTGACCTATAAATCTTCCAATCACAAAAACAATCTAACTTAAAGCAAGAACCAGTGAGAAACATGTGCAGGTGATGACAGATGATTAGTATACTAATTAGTATACTATATGATGCTGAATACTGAGTAGGTCAAACAGACGAGAGGGGAAATGAGATTGCTGCTAAGGCTGTTATATAAACAACCATTTAAAAAATGTGAATTATCTGGAGGCACTTTAAGCACAGTAAAACATTTGTGGCTGTTTCTTTAGTCTATATCATATAATAGAATTTCATATGAAGAAATAATTTTTCGATTTTTTGAAAATCGAAAAGTCGATTTTTAATGAAGACTAGGCATTGACTTTTCCTTTTTGGTTCCTTTTTTGTTCTGAAATGTCCAATAGAGCAATATTCACAAAGAGTGCTTGGAACCTACAGATGCCAGATTCACAGATTCACTTATGCCTCTATTTCTTTTTTTTGTTTTTGCACATTTTCACAAAAACCAACGGTGCCAACAGTCTTTCAAGAAAGGCTCAAGACTTTTGAACAGAACATAATATATGCATAACTTTCTTCAGAATTATTGGCACCCACACACTGAATTTTCCATTCAAATTAGAAACTACTTATCCACTACCAAATACAAATAGTATTTTATATAGTACTTTGTACTGTATTATAGCATAATTTTTATACACAGTACATTATGTGGCAAAATTACTAAAATCTTTAAGGAATGTATTTAAATGTAAACAAATTGTGATAACATATATACTATATACTATACTATATATACTTTAATTCCTCATTGTTATCTTTGACTAAGCGTATAAATATGAGGTTGGACAGATCCCTAATATCCCTAGATTTGAACCCTACTAAAACCCTGTGTTTAAAATCCCTCTACAAGAACTGCCAACCTTGTTAAACAAAGGCAGGTCTAAAAATATCAGTTGTTGACAAATGGAAACCAGTACTTTGTAGAAAAAATGTGCAACTTTGGAAAATTAAAAATAAGTTAGACAAAACTATACAGTCCCAGCTGAGCTGAAAAAATTGTTTTTTTTTTTTTTTTTTTTTTTTTGCTTGTGTTGTTCTTTCTAGGGCCCCAAGCACCACATATGCTGTAACCCTATTGTTTAGCTTGCATTTTTCTTTTTCATATTTTTGTCCCCTAAATAGGAATTGTACAGACAAAACCTTAGGTCATGGAAGCATAAAATTTGATCAACATTTAATACTCTGCTATTTAGGCAAGTGAGAACTGTGAAACCTAGAGACGCAATTCTTTGGCATGAAATCTAATAGAAATAATTTATCTGTAAATAATATGTCCACTATTTCAGCAAGGTTTCAGCTAATTTATTTAAACAGCTGCAATTTATAATTGGTTGTATCTCTTGTAAAATAAAATATGCAAAGAAATAATAATTTGTCATAAGTTTTGCAGACTAGTCCTAGAAATTTTTTTCTTCCCAAATTTCTCATCAGTTTGAACCCCAATAACTATCAGACATAAATTGAAATTTGTACAAATATGGCATCCATATGCCAGTCAATTATAGTAAGGGTAGAGCTTGGTTTGCTCAAACAGCTGCAACTCAGCCCTGGCTGCATGGATTTACACACATCTTGAAATGCATACTTAGTACAAAGTTCTGAAACAGGCTATTTGGTGTGTGGACATTAATCAGGGGAAAGCTTGTGCTTAAATAATGTAATGTGTTGATATAAAAGTCGATTTTTAATGACAACTAGGCATTGACTTTTCTTTTTCGGTTCCTTTTTTGTTCTGAAATGTCCAATAGAGCAATATTCACAAAGAGTGCTTGGAACCTACAGATCTTCACTTATGCCCCTATTGCTTTTTTGTTTTTGCTCATTTTTCACAAAACAAATGGTGCCAACAATCTTGCAAGAAATGCGTATAAACATGCAAAGCATATTTGCTTAATGATTTATAGTACAGACCAAAAGTTTGGACATACCTTCTCATTCAAAGACCTTTCTTTATTGTGTTCTTTAGCCCAAACAAGTCTCTTCTGCTTGTTGCCTGTCCTTAGCAGTGGTTTCCTAGCAGATATTCTACCATGAAGGCCTGATTCACACAGTCTCCTCTTAACAGTTGTTCTAGAGACGTGTCTGCTGCTAGAACTCTGTGTGGCATTGACCTGGTCTCTGATCTGAGCTGCTGTTAACCTGCAATTTCTGAGGCTGGTGACTCGGATGAACTTATCCTCCGCAGCAGAGGTGACTCTTGGTCTTTCTTTCCTGGGGCGATCCGCATGTGAGCCAGTTTCTTTGTAGCGCTTGATGGTTTTTGTGACTGCACTTGGGGACACTTTCAAAGTTTTCCCAATTTTTCGGACTGACTGACCTTCATTTCTTAAAGTAATGATGGCCACTTGTTTTTTTCTTCACTTAGCTGCTTTTTTCTTGCCATAATACAAATTCAACCTCTTTGAGTGAGAAGGTGTGTCCAAACTTTTGGTCTGTACTGTACATTTATACAATGAAAATTTAAATAATAATAAAAAAAATACCATCAAATGTTTCTTTCTCAGAATCAGAATCCCATGTTAGAGATGAGGAGAAGGCTGAGGATCGGTGTTTTTTCTCGTTGTAAAATGCACTTCTATGGAGGAGGTTTACATCTTCATCATCCCTTTCCAAATCATCACTTTGGGACAATCCTGCCTGTGTGCATGCGTGTGGATTAATGTAAGAATTTAAAAGGGTTGCTTACGCTGTAGAAAATAAGGCAAATTAGTAATAATTGAATTAACAACTAATCAAATGTAAAAGTTAAAGGCTTTTACATTTAGTATCTCATACTTCAAGTCACAACTGGACTTTGGGTCTTCTGGGGCTTTATAATGTAGTTATGTACACTGACATAATGAATATAACAGATTCTGTGGCCTTGTGTGCATAAGGAGTAGGTTTGGACATTGCAGTCAGGATGAGAGACGAAATTTATGACTACATCTCCCGACTTGCAGTGCGACACACAAGCCCTTTCATTATACGTGGAATGGCTGCACTTGTGGGCTCTTAAATACAGTGTTTCATAAAGCATTGTTAAATGTGTAACTACTGTATAAAGATCCCACATGCGGTCTTTCCCTCTTTGATGTGTAATAACTGGTAGAGCTATAATTTCTATTAATTCCCAGGAGAAATTACAGGTTGAGAACCCCCGGGCTGCTGTGTGTTTTTAACCTCTCACCATCAAGCTGTTCGTGAGTAGCACGGGGGATTCCGAGAGCTCCCGGATGGATGTTGGATCATGGGGGTCCATACTGGGAAGAGGACCTACATCAGGTTCCATGGTCCGGTGGTGCACCGTGTAATCTGCTGAACTCACCTACATGCTGTCCTCTTCTGGTCGCACAGATGGACACAGACATGGACAGATGTAGATACAACAACATGCACATGTAACGCTCATTTCATGTCATTACCATTTATAAAAGAGAACTGATAAAAGGGAAACGAGGGGATACAATGACCTGCAGTGACAGTAAACGTCTACAAACACAGCAGCACTTCGGAGACACGGTTAAAGCAACTTAAAAGGAGTGTAACCCGCGTCATATTATAAGGGGTACTTGAAAAGAAGTTGTTAAAAAACCGAAGTGCTGAATTCCTTTGCTCATTCGCCCCACCTGCCCGCTGCAATCCTGTACCGTCTGACCTATTTCAACATGTCTGGTTTGGGTAAATTTAGCCCCGTCCTTGTCATGACGAACATCGAGAAGACAACGGGTTTTTTTTTTCCCCCCTTCTTCTTCTTCTTCTGCTTCTTTTCTCGCTAACAGTAGTGATGAAGGTCTGCTGAGCTCTGCCGCCCAGCCACAGCAGGATTAGCCTCTGCTACTTACTTGTGGCAGGGTCTCTGTGGCAGCGCAGGAAAAACAGAACATCCTGGGAATGTTAAATACCGCTTTGGGGGAAGCAGAAAAAATCGCGTCCCGCTCACCGTAACGGCCTGCCCGCCCCGCTGCTCTACGGAAAGCCGCACGCCGCGCTCTCCATGTCGAGTCCCGTGCGAAGTCTGTACACGCGGCCGCTTTACTGCATCAATACGCCGCGTTTGGGGTTTTTTTTTTTTTTTTTTGCAAGCTCAGTGAGAAAGCCCAGGCGCTGGGCTCTAGCGGTGCAGTCGAGCGGACTCCATGTTGTTGGCTCCAGAGGGACGCCACGGCTGCGCGGGTGACGTTAGCGGGGAGGAGAAGAGGATCTGCTGTTAAAGCTGCTCTAAGCGATTTTTATTATATATACTGTATATATATCTTCTTTTTTTTTAACCGATAGCTGTCACTAAAATATATTCACTGTCCCTTTGACAGTTCTGGTATCAATAATCAATATTAAAATGTTAAATAAAATGCACGCTCCCTTAGTCCAAATATAGTTGTAATATAGGTTATACACACTGTATACACACACACACACACACACACACACACATATATATATATATATATATATATATATATATATATATATATATATATATATATATATATATATGTCGCCTTTATTGCTTTCTGTTTATTCAGGATGTCTGCAACACACTGTGGATCTGAACTTCTTTTGTCCACTTTTCCAGTTTTCCAGAATTACATTACATTTAAAAAGAAAGCAACATTGGGAGGGCCAGTAGGGGGCCCCCTCGGGATTACAAGCTTTAAACTACAGCAATGGCAATTTCCTCCCATCCATCCAGGAACCTCTGTAGTCAAACTAGGGGCCGTGGAGGGGCCAATGGTGACCGTTGTATTTATTCCCATTTCTATGACCATCGTAGGACACGTGCATTCACACCCTACAGGCAATTTGAGAGTGCTAGTTAGTCTAACTTGCATGTCTTTGGACTGGAAGAAAACCACGGGGAGAACATAACTCCATAAACTCCATGCACACCGTCTTTGAGGTGAGAATCGAACCCAGACCCTGGAGGTGCAATGCGACCACTAAGCCACCGTAATGGCACTTTGCAGGTTATCCAATTATTTATACGATAATGATAATGAAGGCAGGTTTGAAAGGCACCTTTCAAATTTTTATCTTGGGCCCCAACAGACTCTGAGAGGACACCCTGGGTGGGATGCCAACTCATAATTTTTTTTTTTATTATGGTATGTACTATACCAGGGTAAACTATAGTACATACCATCATGAATATACCATAGTATTAATATGCTACTTTAGACATTACAATATAGTACTTATTACTATAGTACTTCCACATTACCTATTGAAGTGCTACCTTGGTACTCTGTGAAGTCCTACAGTGCCTACGTAGCACTTCAACAGGTAATGTGGAAGTACTATAGTATGTACCACCACAGTAGTATGTACACCAGGTACTGTGACATTTCAGTGGGTAGTGTGGTAATACTATGGTGTGTATGACTATACTTCGGTGAATACAATGGTAATTATTGGGTGCCACAGTGGCTACCAAAGTTCAGCAGCTATCTAATATGACATGTTTGTGCATACTGTACTATATTAGATATATTAGTACATACTACTGGTATTGTATTAAGTCACATATACCATAATATTGGTATATTTATATCTTGTGACTATTATTTCATACAATGGTATATTTATATTATTATATTATTAATATAATGATATATTTAAATTATGTGACTATTATGTGGTATATTTATATTATGTGATTTTTATACCAAAAATTTAGTCACATATATCCATAATCTTGTATGTAATTTTAAGAGTTTTGATACACACTGTGGTACTTAATTAACAGGTTACATAGATTCAATAAAACTATACTATATACACATTAACATCTACTGTACATAAACATTTATAAAATATTTTTGACACTGGTATATATGGTATATATTTCCATGGTATGTTTGATAGTACCATAATACTGTATAGGATATATACATGTACCATTGTGCCAAAGTAAGTAGAAGCATTTATATAGTGTGGTATCAGCAAATACATACCATGGTACAATCCAACATACCATAGAAATACTGTATATACTGTGGTACAGGTAATAACGGATTACCATGGTACCTACTGTTTACAGTATATTTCTTAAGGGAAATTTCAGGATTTGCTGCCAGATTGTGGTAAGGAAAAAATTTATCCAAAAACATTTAAAAATATGTCTATTTTGAGTTTCAATATGAAGCAGTGCAATACAAAAAGCCTAAGTGAATCCTTTCACTGATACACTTTTGTTGATTTTCATAAATATTTCCTTGAAGTATAATAGACTGTCAACAGAAAATCCATAGATTTCCTTAAACTGCTTTGTTGATTTTTAATAGGTCCTTTAATCATCTAACAGATGCTTACACACATTTATACCATCAGCAATTTATTTCCTTTTATATCAAGAGCTAACGATTTATGAGCGTGAGAACATTAATATGTCCACAAGGGGGCGCTTTTATATATATAAAAAAAATAATAATAAAGGCTTTGAAGTTGGAATAGCACCAGCGTTACTATTTTGTATGTTTGTAGGACATGTATTTATTTTATACATATAATAGAAAAAATGTGTGTACTTCAGCTACTTCTGAAGTTTATGTAACATAAAAACTGACCAATCTTGCTTCTCCAAACATTCCCTCTGCCATTTTTAGGAGGTTGATATATATGTGCCCAAAAAATAGCCATTTTCAGCATTTTACTGTCACGCTTCAAATAATAATAATTTAAAATGCAAATGATTCATATTTCTTTCAGTATTGATAATAACATTGGTGTATGCTTCTAGACGCATATGGTCTGTAAAAATAGTTTTTTCGTAAAAAAAAAAAAAAAAATCTGTAAATCTGTAGTGTCCATAATCATGTCGAATTCATGTTGCAATATCTTTCAACAATTTTGCATTTTAAATAAATTGTAACAAATTGGCATTTTAGAATAATACACTTTTTTATGTCTTTTCATGTGAAATTTAAATTGGCCAAATTTCATCGAATGAAAAATTTAAAAAAGTTATGGATATTGCATAAAAGGCCTTGAAATGTGTTTCTTTTTATCTGATAAAAATATAAATGTATATGCATATTTACACAAACCAAAGCATGTTTCTTGATACATTTGATGTACGATAGAAGGTCATAGCCATGGTCTTGTCTTGTCTAGAGTTTGTAAGAGACTAAACACCTAAAATACTTTGTGTGGTGTAATATCTAAACATTTGAAGATGTTTAAAAATATAAATTCATTATGTTAATAGTTTTAAAAGTAAAATTTTGGCTGTTCCCATTGAGGGGTCAATGAAGCAGACCATTCGATCCACCCAACAACTTGGTACAGATTTTACACCGGATGCTCTTCCTGACGCAACCCTCACATTTTATTCAGGGGACCGGCACTGCATCCAGTTGCTGGGTTTTTTTTTACATCATTGGCTGGGAATTGAACCCAGGCCTTTTGCACAACAGACAAGAGACCTGAGCCACCAATGCAATTTCTAAACTAAATGCTGAATCTAAATAAAAAATTAAGAAATGCTGTTTAATATGATCCATTTGGTAACAATTCACATTTTAAAAAATCCCAGATCCCAGGCCTGAATCACAGGTTTGATGTTCAAAATATTTTAATAAAAAATATTTATTCTAAAATGGTATATCCTAAAAGATTTGTTCTTTAAAAAAAATCCACAATATTTAAAATGTATGTTTTGTGTTTCAAAATAGACCAGGTTTGGTCCTTGCACAAACTACCAGTGGTGAGAAAGCTTCTTAGCCTAAAACCGCTTACTCTTATTAAATTTTAACCCTTAAATTTAAGTTCTTAATAATTTTAATTCTTAAATTTAAATTCTTAAAAATTCTGTTAAATTTAAATTCTTAGCCGAAATACTGCACCTTCTGTTTTAGGTGTCTGAATCAATTCAAAGTCTGAATCACTCGTTCTTTTGTCACATGACTCCAATATACACTATGCAGTGCAATACACAAGAAACAGAATTGAGTGCTTCTTTTCATGAGTCTTCTAGTCTGAGTCGTTCATTCCTTTGAATCTGTTACACTGCATAGCATCTATGGGGGTCACGTGACAAAAGAATGAACGATTCGGACCAGAGGATATTAGAGGTGAGCTGCTCATTCTGTTCATAATAATATGTCCTTACCTGCATTGTAATATTTTAATTACTGGAACTATAGCAAAAATATGTTTATGTAGATGTGTTGGGGGTCTGTTTATTGAAAATGTAACACTTTTTTTTATTTCTGATCTGATCAAAAGAACGAAATGAACTAAATGATTTTAATAAATATTTGTTAATTTTGATGAGTCACTAAAATGATCCAAACTTCCCATCACTAATACTGACTATTTAAAAGTGGATTTATGGATCACATTAAATTCATGTACAGTGTAAGTGTTAGAATATTTGTACAAATGTAAAAAACCTTAATAACAATGTAACAAACACTGACATGCACTACAGCACCACAGTGCATATAACATTAAATCTAGAACACAGGAAATTAAATGAAACATTCTGTGACTTTTTACTATTTTGAATTTCTGGCCTGTTTAGGATTTGTTTAGGATTCTGGCTGTGTAGGATAATCAATAAAATAAAATCATTGTTAATCATTTTCAAATCATTTTAAAGGCATTTTCAGACATTGTTGATGTTGTTTAAATAATTCATGTCAATAATTACATTTGTCGAAAAACTCTAGATTAAAAAAAAATTATGAATTTAAGAACTAATGACGACACATTGGACCAAGGTGATGTATTTCTTGTGCAGATTTATTCAGTTTATGCTGGAAGTTGCCATGGTTTTAAGACATTTCGTGTCCTCTTTACTTCTTAACCTCCTGTAAAAGAAAGACACACAAACATACATAGATGAATCTAAATATATAAAAATAAATAATATGCTCAAAAAAATCAAGGGAACACTAAAATAATACATCCTAGATCTGAATGAATGAAATATTCTTATTAAATACTTTGTTGTTTTCAAAGTTGAATGTGCTAACAACAAAATCACACAAAAATGATCAATGGAAATCAAATTGATTAACCCTGATCCAACTTTGATGTAATGTCCTTAAAACAAGTTAAAAATGAGGCTCAGTAGTGTGTGTGGCCTCCACGTGCCTGTATGACCGCGCTACAACGCCTGAGCATGCTCCTGATGAGGTGGCGGATGGTCTCCTGAGGGATCTCCTCCCAGACCTGGACTAAAGCATCTGGGACATGGAGCGAAACATGATGTCCCAGATGTGCTCAATTGGATTGAGATCTGGGGAAAGGGCGGGCCAGTCCATAGCATCAATGCCTACATCTTGCAGGAACTTCAATTCAATTCAATTCAATTTTATTTCTATAGCGCTTTTAACAATGGTCATTGGAACTGCTGACAAACTCCAGCCGCATTAGGAGGAACCCAAGGCCAACCGCACCAGCATATGGTCTCACAAGGGGTATCGATCTCATCTCGGTACCTAAAGGCAGTCAAGCTACCTCTGGCGAGCACATGGAGGGCTACTGTATGCGGCCCTCCAAAGAAATGCCACCCCACACCATTACTGACACACTGCCACACCGGTCATGCTGGAGGATGTTGTAGGCAGCAGAACGTTCTCCAGGGCGTCTCCAGACTCTGTCACATCTGCCACATGTGCTCACTGTGAACCTGCTTTCATCTATGAAGAGCACAGGGTGGCAGTGGCGAATTTGCCAATCTTCTCTGTGGACGTCGGGTCCTCATACCACCCTCATGGAGTCTGTTTCTGACCGTTTGAGCAGACACATGCACATTTGTGGCCTGCTGGAGGTCATTTTGCAGGGCTCTGGCAGTGCTTCTCCTGTTCCTCCTTGCACAAAGGCAGAGGTAGCGGTGCTGCAGCTGGGCTGTTGCCCTCCTCCGGCCTCCTCCACGTCTCCTGATGTACTGGCCTGTCTCCTGGTAGCGCCTCCATGCTCTGGACACTATGCTGACAGACACAGCAAACCTTCTTGCCACAGCTCGCATTGATGTGCCATCCTGGATGAGCTGCACTACCCTGTACCCTGTAGACTCCGTCTCATGCTACCACTAGAGTGAAAGCAGCGCCAGCATTCAAAAGTGACCAAAACATCAGCCAGAAAGCATAGGAACTGAGAAGTGGTCTGGGGTCATCACCTGCAGAACCTTTATTGGGGGTGCCTTTGCTAATTGCCTATAATTTCCACCTGTTGTCTATTCCATTTGCACAACAGCATGTGAAATTGATTGTGTTGAGTGTTGCTTCCTAAGTGGGCAGTTTGATTTCACAGAAGTGTGATTGACATGGAGTTACATTGTGTTGTTTAAGTGTTCCCTTTATTTTTTTGAGCAGTGTATATATACAGTATATATATATATATAGTCTTATGCAAAAGTTTAGGCACCCTTTGATAAATAACAGATTTTCTTATTTTGGGTGATTTTTATTATTTTTAAGGTTTTGAGTTATTGATGCACATAAGTCACATAAAAAGCAACTATGCATCAATGTTTGAGAGACTGTGTTAACATCTTCTCAATTAAAGAAATCACCAAAATCTGTTATTCACCAAGGGGTGCCTAAACTTTTGCATAATACTGTATAGTATATATAAAATAAACATATAGCCTGCGTTCATCTCTTACCCCAAAGTGTTCCCATCCTTTAATTTCCCGGTAAAAGGCATCTCCAGGACAGGATGTGTTCACCAGCTGTCTATGCCCATGTATGGTGAAGTTTGAGACCAGCCTCCCTCCCTCTGTGGCACACATTGCCAGCTGGTTCCTAACTAGATCCATGGTGCGCTGGGAAGGGATGCTGGTCATGTAGTCACCTATGAAGGAGACGCCGTAGCCTTTAGAGTTTTGGCCTTTGGTGTGGGCACCCTGCCAGTGCCAGCCACGCCCTTCATACACGTAGCCATCAGAACCAGCCACAAAGCTGGACAGGGACAAACAGAGGAGATGAGGGAAAAAAAGATTGAGATTATGATAAACCACAAACTTGAATGAAGCATGGGACCTAAGGCTATGTTACGGTAAGTATTTTAAGTGTTTTAACATCATTGACATTTATTTTACAATTTTATATTTTTCACAAAATATGTATAAGTGTATGATAATATTTGATTTTAGAGGCATACTATCCTGACAATCCAAGTATCATTTTGTCAATCTGAGAAAATGAAAGGCAGCCGTGCTAATTTACGTAATTGAATTTGCTAAACAAGGTTGTTAAAATAAATACTTTTGCTTTTCTGAACAGCAAACAGCAAGATTTTTGGTGTAGGACAACTGAATGGCAAAACATTGTGGTACTTCCATAATGGAAAAGAAGACTCATGAGCTATCTTTATCCAAAGTATAGTTGATGAAGTGCATCTTCATTTAAAACCCACTGTTATAATTATTATTGTTTAGTTTTTTCTTTGTTAATGAAGTCCCTATATGGCCATGGGTTTGTGGACACCTAATCATAACTCTCATTCTTCTGGAAAGTCTTTCCACTAGATTTTTGAATCCGTCAGTAGGGATGTTTGTGGCTATTTTTGGTCATTCTGCTACAAGGACTTTAGAGGTCAGGAACTCAAGTCAAGCAAGGAGGTCTGGCCCACAGGTGGCATTCTAAAGGTGTTCAGTGGGTTCTGTGGAGAGCATTTGAGTTCTCGCACTGCAGCCTTGGTAAACCAGATCTAGTGCACAGGGCCATTGTCAGGCTGGAACAGGTTTGGGCCTCTTAGCTTCAGTGAATGGAAAGTGTAATGTTATAGTATGTACAGCATACAAAGACTTCTTATACAGTAGTGTGCTTTGATCTTTGTGGCAACGTTTTGGGGAAGGCCCAGGTGCGGGCGTGATGTCCAGACACGCACAAATTTTTGGATGGCACAAATATGTGCCGAGACTTTTACTTTTTGAAGCCGGAGTGTCCATTTCTACGAAAATAGAAGCTACGAAAATAGCTAAAACTTTGGAATTCTCAAGTGAATCGCTAACTTTTTGTGGCAAATTTTTGTACACGTTCTTCAGGAAACAATTCGACCAGGCATGGATTGACCAAGTGACACCAGAGTACGGCAGACGTCTTTTTGACTCTATGCCCACCCAAATAGTGCACGTTTTGACGAAGAGTGGGTTTCATAATAAATATTGATTTTTGTATTGCAATTTCATTGCATAAAACAACAAATTATACTTATCTTGACTGTCAATATTTTCTAAAAGAAATTCTTTTCCTAAATTCTCTTAATACTTTTGCCCACCACTGTAGGTGGTACAGTCGATAAATGTTCATCAGTGCTTCCTGTTCACACCTGTATCCAATGTCGTCCCAGCCACGGTCATTCTGATGGAAGCTCTGCATAGCCCTCATGTCTCGAGAGCACTGCTGGAAAGTCAGACAGGGCTGGGATGGCTCATAAGTATGATGGATATATAAGAAGGATAAAGGAAGGGACAGCAAAGTGGGAGTACCACGGTAGGGCTGAGCTTCCCACATGCAACGTGGAATGATGGCTGGACAGTCTGAGGATGAGGCAGAAATGCAATGGTTAATCTTCTTGTAGCCTAGTCAAAGTCACATCATGAGACCAGCAAGAGTACTGTACATTTAAAAGCTTATGCATCCTACTAACCTGTCTTATAACATTCTAGTCTGTGTCCAAGCCTGTCTCTTACTTCAGTGGATAATCTCGCCTGAATGCTGTTAATTGCTGCAGAAACCAGTCTGTCCTGTACTCATCCCCATAAAATGCTCATACTGAACATTCATTCAGGATGATTAGTACTAGCTGACGTTTCTGCTTCACAAATAGGTTATAATCCCTTTAAGCCTTAAGGCAGAGATGAGTATAGGTGACTGACGATTAAAAAATATATATGTGCTTATATAAAAGCCCCTCTGGAGTGTGTTAAAAGGGAAAGCTTCAGACTTCAAACTGTGTATTTTTGGATATGTCAGGTAAAACGAAAGTTATCATTACTTTTATAAAGGGGAAATTTGGGCATTACCAGAATATGGGAATTAAGCTGCAAAATTTCTCATACAGGAATTAAGTTGTAGCATGTTACAGTATTATTATTTTTCAAAAACTGAAAACAATCATCGAAATGTGTGTACTTGTGCTATTTCTTTGCCTTTGTGGCCCAGTTTCTAATACTAATCAGTCGCTTTTATGGAAGTTTTTTTTTTAATGAACTAAAATTCTTCATTATATTGCCTATATTGTGCTGGAAAAAAATGAATGAATGTCACTCTATATTTAAAATCCTGAGTGTTTATTTAAAAAAAAAAACAGCAAAACAAAAAATGGCTAAATTCTCTGAGCTTTAAGGGGGTTAAATGATCTAAAGTCACCTAAACAAGAATTGGTTTCCATTTAAGTCTGATTCTCCTCAAGGTTCTTCTTCATGTCATTTCAGCAATTTTTCATTGTGCCACTCGCTTTCTCATTAGGGATCTAAATCCATGTCATATATGCTTTTAAAACTGCTTCTTTCTTCTTCTTTTTTTTATCAATGTCAGAATGTAAAAGTTAATCGAAAAGCAACATACCTATGTACCTGTGGACAAACGTCTTCAGCCCTTCATCCATATCCATTTGTTTGTTTCTTTGGTTTGATTTCTTCTCATATTTATCCAGTCTTCGGTATATATTCAGAGCCTTAGTCACTTGCTTTTTCAGTGAATCAAGGTTGACCAGCTTCCTGAAGTTGCTTCTGCGAAGCCGGCTGATCAGCACGGGTGCTGCGTCAAGCCCTGCGCTGTTCAGCCGATGGGTGTAGTACCGTCTCAGAAGGCTACTCAATGTTTTCAGGTGTTTGTTAGGTTTAGCAACATGCTTCCCTAAAATCATTCCATCCATGCCTCCATTTATTAGAGCTTCTGTGACCATGGAGGTCACACCAGAAAGAGTGAAGACCTGCGGATTTCTCACATCGTCCCAACATCCATTAGGACCTAGATGTAATGAGGAGGAAGGCTGAGTCTGGGAATGCTGAAGGAATGAGACAGCGAGGTTCTTGGTGAGAGTAAGAGGGTAGAGACCAGGCACACGTGGCCAGGAGGTGGATTTCAGACCGGCTTCAAGGCCCAACAGAAGAGGAATCAGAGCCACAGTGGTTCCATCTTCCGTGAGTACGACACCTTCCTCCAATTCCTGCACCACTTGGTGTGTAAGAACGTTGGAGATGTACTCATTAAGTGGTGAGTTTATTACAAGACTCTCTTTGTCAGTGAGGGGACTGAGATAATGCTGGATAAATGGCGTGTCAATGCCAGCAGCTTTACGCAAACCCCTCAGCACAGCGAGAGGCTGGAGCCCAGGGTTCTCAGACTCGATAGTCTCCACTGCGTTAATGAAGTTGTTCATGTGCTTTGTGTTGATGTCTAACCAGGAAAAACAGCCGGTTATAAATCGGTAAACAATCAAGTTGACAAGATTATCAGTAGTTAATATATAACCTACTGACTGATAGGCCAAAGAAGAGTACAATTAATTAACGAAAGTTTTTTAAATCAAGAACGGTAAATTACTTTGGTCTCTGTTCGGTCTCCTCTTATCTACGGTCTGCATTTTCTTATCTACTCCTAACTCAGGCCAGAGCAAACAACTAGAGTTTAGTTATGAAAGCTGAGCTCTGAATGCAGTAAAATCTGCAGCTATGAAATGCTTATTGGACTTAAGATCACATTAGTGCATAAATTGCATGCATTAGTATTAATTCTGCATAAATTCCATAACATTAAGTGGGAGAATAATTAGATAAAAAGTGTTGTTCATTAATAAATTAGAAAATTATAATCACTGGTAAACTCCTGAGGAAATGATTGATAGTATTGTAAAATAATTAACTTCAGGGTGATAATGACCTTCAACTTTAATTCAAACCTATTCATCACTGCTTATTTAATATAACATCCGTCTCCACACTTAATAAAAACTCAGATGAGAAAAGGGCCGAAAACTAATTTGATCTAAGAATTAACCACATGACACCAGTGTAGCCTAAACCAGAGAATGCCTCTGGAAATAAAATCATAAAAAGTGAACATAATACTGCGTTATAGAATTCTAAACCTGAACGACATCAAGGATAAACATTTATTTCAATATTGCTGATTTAATATTCTGTATTTACCGATCAGCAGTAATATTCAATTCATCTGCCTAATATTGTGTAAGACCCTCCTTGAGCTTCCAAAACAGGTCTAACCTGTGCCACACAGGAAACAGGGCCGGACCTGGGTCTGTTGGTGCCACTAGGTGGGTTTGCTGCGCTGATGTGCCCCCATCCCCAAACCACCCAAAAAAATGGGTTGTGCCACCCAGGATTTGGTAGACGACTGCCTATGTCACCTGCCCTGGAGGCATCAAGCCCATCACTCCGATTAGTCATTGGCTTGTGCTCTGGGGATTTTAAAGGTAAAGTCAATACCTTGAACTCTTTGGTGTGTTCCTTAAACCATATCTGAACACATTTTTTGCAGTGTGTCAAGGTGATTTTTTGTGCCACTGTAGCTCTGGCTCTTCTGTGGGACTGGACCTTTGCTCCACTTATCGCTGGTTGTCTTTCCTTGGACCACTTTTGATAGGTACTAATCACTGCAAGCTGGGAATCCCAAGACACCTGCCATTCAGAGATGCTCTGACAGTTGTGTAGCAGCAGAACTTGTCAAAGTTGCTCAGATTTTTAGCCTTGCCCATCCCAACACAAGAATTGACAAGGACTGACTGTTGTCTTGCTATAGATAAGATATACCACCCCGTGACAAGTGGTTTTAACGTTATAGCTGATTAGTGTATGTTCAACATAACGATTCTCATTTAGACTAAGTCCATTTTATAATTAAAATATAATAATTATAAACATAATTGTTAGTTCTGCTTAAAACAGGTAAGTTATTATTATTATTATTACACAGTCAGCCAAAATGTACACACACATTAGGAAAAGTAGTATGATGTATAGTATATTAATATACTAATTATAATATATTACCATATTATCATATATATCAATATATAACGCATAGCAATACATTTTATATATATTTAAAAAACATTAAAAAAAAAAGTTTTTATATAAGTTTTTTTTGGTTGACTCTGCATATAGAAAATTATTCCACCCAAAGAATACTGAACTGATTTGAACTTCTTGATTGACAAACTGTATAAAGGAATTGAGTTTTAAAAACACATTACACATTTAATTAAATTCTGTAATTTTATCATTTTATTTCTATAATGTCTCAGGACTACTACCTTTGCCGAAAATAAAATAATGACATGTTACTTACCATGTGTGAAACACTGGACTACCAGCGCACACAGAAAAATCATCCATCTGCATTGTAAATCCATGTGCGCGAACCTCCCCGAACACAACCCGTGTTGAAAATAAGGAACAAGACACTGCACGTGCCAAATATGCTGCCTTTTATATCCACATCCCCTTGATATCCTGTTACATAAGAGAATATTCTGATAAAATGTCCCTGTGAAACCTATTCCTGTCAGTTGAATCATGGGAAAATGACATGTGCAATATGGACCCTTCCAGCTTAAACATTCAAGGTCCTGTCTTTGTTTATCCATTTTACACAAAAACACCTTAAAAACAGTCTTCTGTACAACCCAGCACAGAGGCCGCAACTTTTATTTCCCATATGAACACTGCAGTGGGCAATCAATCATTAACCAGTCAGTAAATTACAAGATGTAAATTCTATGGTTGTTTTTCATTGCCACGGCATTGCACCATGTTTGAGAAGAGAGTAAACAGTTGCTTGCTACACATGTACATACAAGAATTCAGAGCAGTTCAGGATCACAAGGACATAAAGTACATAACTGGACTTGAATGAATAATGTAAGTCATGATTGCTCAAAATTGTTCCACCAAGCAGGAGCCAAGCCCAATAGCTTAAGCAAGTGGAATCATGCATTTTTGGCTGGAGAGGTTTTTCATAACAAAATGAAAATTCTGGGTAACTTAAGTCCACCTTATTTATAAAAGAACAATCACTTCCAAGTTATAGTGACTGTTTATGGGGGCAGAGTAAAAACAAGTTTTGATTCTGGATGTGTAGTTACAGGAACCACAGTAAGGTCCCTCAAAACTTTTTATACAAGAGGAAAGTACAAAAGAATTTCCAGTTGTGTTTGTGCTTTTTGATGGAAAGAACTCCTTTTTCACACAGCAGTATTACGAGCACCAATTTTCTACACACCCCCTCAAAACTGCTGAATCTACAGCATGTGAACGGCCCGAGATGAGAAGTAGGGAATTCCAACATAGACTACGCAGAGTGGTTATAAAACAGCAATAATTGCAAAGCGCCATCACAGAATTCTGAGTATTTCAGTATGAACACAACTGAAAAAGTGCTCATCAGTAAGACTTACCACTAAAGTGTTTAGAAACCCATGACTTCTTTACACCAGTCAGCAAGTATATTAGTCACTCATCTCAATGATTAACTAAGCTGTTGATCATTTGCTCCTTACATTAAAAAAAAAGTAGAATTAAACTGTATGTAAAATATAGGGCTTTTGCAACCATGTCTTATTAGAACTTAACACAAGAGATGGATCAAGACAACAGTGTGGGTTTTTGTGTTTTATTTAAGAGCCATGTAATGGCCCAGTATAATATCTGAAACTTTACAGTTGTAAATTAATAAATGCATGAAACTAGTACAAAAAGAGTGAAAATCGAGGAATGGAATAATAAAAAATAATAATAACCCATCATAACTGCTGCACTGCAGACGGAAACAAGTAATTTTTAAATCCTGTGAAGTTGAACATTAACAGTCATGATATATAGAAGTTACACAAGGCAATAAATTATACTGTGCGTATACAGATGGGTGCGAGAGTTTATCTAGGGAAAGTTAGGTGGGGGCATGGAAAAGGGCATCATGGGCTGTGCTGGCTGCTGCTGAGGGTTGAAGGGAAACTGTGCGTTGTGACTTGCACTGTTCTGAGCAGCTCCCTGGTTGGGACCAAACTGCTTGTTCTGGAAACTCTGGTTTCCAAAACTAGAAGTCTGAGCACCATTAAAGTTGGACTGTCCATTACTATAAGCCCCGTTAAAGCCACCATTACTGTTCCCATTGTAAGCGTTGGTCCCATTACTGTACGCTGCCCCGTTTTGTGTCTTGGTAATAAAGGCTTTCTTTGGTCCGCTGTCATAACCGCGATCATTGCTGCGACTGTCTTGGTTGTAGTTATTATAGTCCCGTCTACCTCCAGAGTAACGATCCCGCCGATCATCTCTATACCCGCCACCTCGACCGCCCCTTGAACGACCTACAGAAAGAAAAAAAGAAAAAAACATTAGATGCAATATAAAGGGACACTAAGATGTAGGAAGAGTATTCTAAAACTTTATTTTGGGGAAATTCTTCTACCCCTTTATAGAAGAAAAGTGGCTGCATACAAGCCACAGTTATTGTATCTCACCAATTGGATTTACCTCCTCTGTCTTCTGCCATCTGGATGAGTTTGGGGTTGATTGCCTGGTTTGCTTCACGGAGGACAGAGACCAGTTCGTGTGCCTGCTTGAAGTTGTTAGGCGTGAAGAAGGTGTAGGCCGTTCCTGTTTTCTGGCTGCGGGCTGTGCGACCAATGCGGTGGATGTAGTCCTCGGAGTTGTTGGGATAATCGAAATTTATTACAAACTTGATATCCTCGACATCTGTGGGATAATTGCGCAGTGGAAAGGGAGCAACGAATGCACACCACCACAGCAGCAAAGAGACGTCAATACACAGCAATTTAACAAACGTATGTACTTAAGGTGAAAAGATATGGCTGAAATTCTAAATTATGTCCCACAGATCTCTCCAGCTGAGTCTTGAAGCAACTACACTGATCTCGGCACAGGTCTAACTGACAAGTGTCCCATCAATAGGCCTTAAAGCAGATTTTGCTCCATCACACAGATGCAAAGACAACATTCAGACTTCGGAACAGACTTCTGAAGCCCAAGTGTTGCACCTTTGGAACGAGCTTGAAATGAGCCACTAAAGGCTGGCTCGGATTTTTACGACATTAGTCAAGAAAAGCCAACCAGTGTGACAGGGTCTCTCTTTGGCAGGACTCGACATGATCAAAGCCAACAGGAGGGAACTCTTCAGCTAGCCTGGGAATCGCATTCAGTACAGAGGTATGCACAGAACCATCAGCTGCCCTCAATTCAAAAGGCCAAATAAATGTGGAAGCGGCCCCATCGAGTGAGACCTCAAAACTTTCCACAATCGCAGCTGAAGCTATGCAAGAGCAGGAGCCTTCGCACCTATCCCGTTAGGCCAGGCTCCTCGGCGGCTGGCCATCGCACCAGGGCCACGAGAACTCTCGACACCTCTGTACACGATTTGATTGGCTGGCAGAAAATGCAGAACTCCAGCAAAGGAGCTCCAAACCCCTCCGGAGACTCTGGACACATCATGCCAAGGTCCTGCCTCCAAGACTGCACCCTAAGGTGAGGGACAACTCAGAGAGAGGGACAGCAGTTTAAAAAAATGCTATATAAAAACTACAAACAATACAGCACTCAGGAGAATGGAGCAGCACAAAAATATACATACCTAGACCTCTTGATGCCACATCTGTAGCAATGAGAATGGGTGCTTTGCCAAACTTGAATTCTGTAAGGGAAAAAAAAAAAAAAAAAAAAACCCTGTAAGGAACTAGCCTAATGAGTCATGTACTCTATCAATAAGGAAATCGGAATGTTGCAGTACCATTGAGCACCCAGTCTCTCTCCTGCTGGCTTTTGTCTCCATGGATACCCATTGCAGGCCACCTGCAAAAAGATTTACAGATGTTCAGTGCCACACAGCATCCACACACTGCAGTTTAACCTGTCGTTAAAGAGATACTCACCCATCTCTGCGCATCCGTCTTGTGAGGTCATCGCACTTCCTCTTGGTTTCTACAAAGATGATAGTCTTGTTCTCCTTTTCACTCATGATCTCCTCGAGCAGACGCAGCAACCTGGAAAAGCAAGAGCAGAGTATAAAACATATGTACAACTGAAATACAAAGCAACCAAACAGATCTTGAAAATTGGTCAACTCACTTGTCCTCCTTCTCTCCATCATTACATACATCCACTATCTGCAGGATGTTGTGGTTGGCACTGAGCTGCAAAGCACCAACATTGATCTGGACATAATCTTTCAAGAAGTCCTCAGCCAACTGACGCACCTCTTTGGGCCAGGTAGCGCTCCACATCAGAGTCTGTCTGTCCGGCTGTAAAGAGAACATGATTTAACATCAGAGAATATGATGGCTTAATTTTTAACCAGCCAATCCACATTTAAAAATAAATAATACCATGGGGTTATTATATTAGTGCTAAAGCTGAGGCATATATTATGATAAGTGTGGGAAGAAAAAAAAAAACTCAAATACTGACTTCATGATATGGTAGTTCAAATTATCTACAATCACAGCTCAACATCCTAAATCACTCCCACCCCAAATTCCAAGATAAAGCTCGAAACAGTAATATCGTACCCTGATCTGGTCAACAATTTTTCGGATTTGGGGTTCAAAGCCCATGTCCAGCATTCTGTCGGCCTCATCCAGCACCAGGTATGTGCACCTGCGCAGATTTGTCTTTCCAGCTTCCAGAAAATCAATAAGTCTCCCAGGAGTAGCAATGCAGATTTCAACTCCTAAGAGAAAGCATTACACAGGAGGTGAGCACAAAATGTACAATGACTTTAAGAACATGGAAAATGTATTTTATACATACAGAAAAAAAGCAAATATACCTCTCTCTAGGTCACGAATCTGTGGTCCTTTAGGAGCTCCTCCATAGATGCAAGTGGACTTGAGGCGAGAAGATTTGCCGTACTCTACAGCGACCTGCTGGACTTGTTGGGCTAACTCACGAGTGGGAGCCAACACCAGGCACTGAGGAACAGAGCAAAAAATTTCTCTCGAAATCCCACTCAAAGACAAAGAGCATTTAAAGAATCAAACCATCACTTACAATAGGTCCATCTCCACGTTCCAGGAATGGTTGGTGGTTTATGTGCACAATAGCAGGAAGCAAATACTAAAAAAAAAAAACCCATTATTCACATGTACACACTATGCATCTCTAGTAAAAACAAGCGCACGGTAGGTTTAGAAGGTTCTTACCGAAAGCGTTTTTCCAGAGCCGGTCTGGGCAATGCCAACCATGTCTTTGCCGCTAAGTGCCAGGGGCCACCCCTGAGCTTGGATTGGAGTTGGTTCACTCCAGTTCTGTTTATTGATCACATCCATGACGTAGGCTGCAAAGAATAGGAACAAACCCAAGTTAACCACCAGAAGCATTAAGGTTTAGGGGAGTAGAGTTCTTATTTTATTATTTATTTATTTTTTTAACTATTGTGTGCAACTTACAGGGAAAACTGGCTTCGTGAAAATTAATTGTGGGTTTGGGACAGTCTCTCCCTCTGACTGTGATCTCTTTGCTCCTCCTGTACTGCTCAACTTCTTGCTGCAAGAGAGAATAAAAACATGAATCAAAAGGTCCCAATGATAATAAGGACTCAAATGATTAGACTAAACTCACGGCACATGTGAATCACTCTTATCTTTAGTTTGTGTCTGAAAATTCCATATTTACTGTCAAAAGTGGAGGAAATCTGAATATTACATTAACTGATGTACATTCAAGTAGGAACCTCTACACAAATCTGCTCATCCAGCAGTTGTCTATAGCTATGCATGTCAATAAATGGGAATCACCAGGGACCATTCAATATGATTTCACCACATCTTGTATTGCAATTGGGTACACATAACGATTCTCAGATTATGTTAAAATTCTAAACAAACTTCGCAATCTTGAATCGTTGAGGGCATAACACTTCTTATTTCACCCTCCTGTGGTGCTTACAAACAAAACCCTGAATCCTAACAGACGATCCGTACCGTGGACCTGCGCGCTACTTCCGGGTGCTCCTGGTAAAAGTTCTTCTCGAATTTGGGCAGCTCGTCCAGGTTCCAGTGTTTCTTGCGCAGTCTGTCTCCTGGACTGCCAAACTTCTTCCCGGACGAGGGACCATTTCGACTCCCACCAAACCGCGGAGGCCCGCTGCTGTAACTGCTGCCATAACTGCGAAAAAAACAAAAGTTTTTGTTCCTGTCGTTTATAAAAGACACACGTCATTCATTTACCATGCACTATGCTTCACCATCAACACTATGATGAAATTAAATCGATCAAAGGGTTACTAACAATAACACGACTGTGTAATACGTGGTGAGGATCGAGTCGGGCCTAAAGCTCGCTTTGAGACGCTGCCATTTTAGTTATTTCCGGTTTTCTGGCGAGCTCTGCGGCCTTGTCCAAAAAACGTCGCACGAAATGCTAACATTAAATGGATTGTAAAAGTTAAGGATCGTATGCTATGGAAATTAGCCTGTAACAAGGTTTTAAACCAAAATATGCGTGTATTTACACGTTTAAAATCAAAAAGGTGTCGTAAAGAACAAAAAAGAGTGTTATTGTTGCGACGCATGCGCAGAAACGCTTTACTGCACATTTCGATAAGGGAGCATGCTGCGACGGAACACCCGCACAGAAACAAAGAAACACCGGCCGGCATTTTGTACGAGAAAGAGTTTCGGCCACATGGCGAGGCCTAGAGAGTATTTGTAGAAAAAACGCAAGGAAGACAGGGAATACACTCGAGTTAAACACTTAATAATATATAAGTGTTACTATTTCGTCGTCTATAGCGAATATATATATATAAATAAATCAATCATTCATGAATCATCAACTAGCTATGACGGCTAAAAGGCCAAGCCACATAAGCTAACATCAAACAAAATTTCAAATACATACTATTCTATTTAGTTATTTAAATAGCTAAACATGTACTTAAAAAAACAAACAAAATCAGATTAAATCATATAACCGAGCTAATTACATTATCCGAGCGAAAACGAGAGAAAAAGAGAAGTGGGGGGGGGGGGGGGTGTTCGTTACCTTCTGTCGCGGCTGCGGTCTCTGTCGGAATAACCGGGCATTTTGTAATTTTAACGAAACTTACAAACGAATTTGCCAATAAATAAAAAGAAAACTAAACGAATGTCTATAACGATAAGTCGGCCCCAGTTCTTCCTATACCGGCAATGATGGTGTCTTCAATGCCGGCAACGGAGAACCCTCACTGGCCTTATATACCAACAGGAAATGACGTCCTGGAAAAAAAAAACGTCACTGGCATGCACGTGCTGTGGACGTCTTCCGGTTTCACTAAACCCCACCCTGTTCGACATTTGAAGCAATCTGATTGATGCACGTTTTTGCATGAAACTCCTCATTTATACATATATATGCATATTTATTAATCATTTCAACATTTTCCATTCTTTCTTTAAGAAATACTTTAATTTCTTTAAGAAATACTTTGAAATGTTTTGTGTTATACATGTTATACATGTTTTAATAATATTATCATATATACTATAGTAATTTAGTATTAAAACATTTATACACATAAGTTTTTATTTTCCTGAAGTGTATATACATTTTTTGGCTGACTCTGTATATATGTGTGCGTGCATGTTTGTTAGAGCCACAGTTATACCTCCAGAAATGTCATACCCGAACAAACGAACATGTATTGGATCACATTCTGTAATGCTGAGAAGGTGAAATATTTGACATCTTGTTCTGTATTTGGACACTATGAAATGGACAAATGGTGCACATTTAATTCGTAATTGAGCAGCACTTTTAACAGTAGACATTTTCACAAAGTAGCTCTACTGAAATACAGATTTAGATGCTAGCAAACTGACCAAACTGGCAAAGAGAATCTTTGAAATGACAGAGAGAGAGACCAAGCTCACCTTTTTTGGGTGACATTGGATAATGAAATTATAAATCATTACTCTTCTAAAGCCATATACTGCACTATAAAATGAAACAGTACTATGTGTGCTGAAAGAATGTGTAGTATGCATAGTCTTTAACTTTAACATGCATTTTGTCCAAGTTAGATTCCAGGCTTTGGGGACAGGCTTTGTATCTTTTTGTCATCTGCATGTTTAGCATGTTTCTGTACTTTGTATTATGTCACACTTTACGTAAAGAAGCATATTTTCCCTCCTTTGTGCACCTTGGGGACGCATGGTGCAAATACATCGCAGGGCAGACATGCACATACTACAGGGTGGGCCGATCTGACCCCCTTAGACTTTTATCTTTGGGGTCATCTGAAGGCAATTGTCTATGGTGTGAAGATACGAGATGTGCAGCACCTGAAACTACGGATACTGGAAGCCTGTACTGGCATTTCTCCTGCGGTGTTGCTATCAGTGTGTGAAGAGTGGGAGAAGAGGGTTGCATTGACAATCCATCACAATGGGCAGCACATTGAACACATTTTATAAGTGGTCAGAAACTTTTAAATAACTCATGAAAGAATAAATAAATACATTAAAACCAAGCACACCATTGTTTTTCTTGTGAAATTCCCAATAAGTTTGATGTATCACATGACCCTCTTCCTATTGAAAAAACAAGAGTTGGATCCAAGATGGCCGACTTCCAAATGGCCACCATGGTCACCACCCATCTTGAAAAGTTTGCCCCCTCACATATACTAATGTGCCACAAACAGGACGTTAATATCACCAACCATTCCCATTTTATTAAGGTGTATCCATATAAATGGCCCATGTATAATCTCATTCACACACAATTTGGGAGCAGAAATTAGCCTAATCTGCATGTTTTTGTACTGTGGGAGGAAACCAGAGTACCTGGAGGAAACCCACCAAGCATTGAGAGACCATGCAAACTCCAGACACACAATTTGGAAGTGGGAATCAATCCCTCAACTCTGAAGGTGCAAGGCCACCTTATTTCAGTGAAATGTATTTCCCGACTCTAGCTATTATTTAAGTTCTGTATTATGTAAACAATGTGACCGTCTACCAAAATATCTTTTAGGAATTTTTATTTATTTAAAACATTACCAGTGGTGACCTCTTAAGACCACATCTGTAGTTAATCTCACATCACATTATGTGGAATTAAGCATATTTTTATTTCCTTTATTCTTCAGTCCCGAAATTTCCTTTGGAGATTAAAAATATAATGTCTATTTATCCATCCATATACTGATCCTTACCTTAATGCCTACCCACTACATCTTTGCACTGATCTTTATTCTTATTGCTGCTGCACCAGTGTTAACAGTGCAATGAATTAAATGGTCATTAGAGAGATATTCTGAAAACTGGCTGCCACCTGTCTTTGTAACTTTTCACCATGGACTATTTACACCCCTGTTCCTCTCTCTCCAAACAAACGAAACCTTTATTATTCAAACAAAGGCAATTGCTTTCTTTCGCTCAGCCTCCTGGCACATTTAATCACCCTGATCTGAATTACAATAGGCCGTCCAGATGAGAGATCATCGCAAGTTCACGACACTTCACAACTGATACTCAAGACCTTTAAGGTTGTGATCTTTTAAGACTGTTACAGAAACACACACATAGACACACAAAGGAAAATTGAGACAATTATTGGTGCCAAAGGCCAGTTTTTAATCAGAACTAATTACACACAAAAATAAAATACTCTTACAAAAAGATGTTACATTAAACAAATTGCACCTGTCAACTATGAGATATAGTCCTGCGAGTAAGTCATGCTGAAAGAAACCAGAGATGCCTCTCACATTTTATCAGAGCAATATGACATCCAATCCAACATCCGGGAGGCAGCTGTACAACAAAAGAGTGACGAGAAGAGAAGGAGAGAGGAAAGAATACAAGGAGAGTATTTGTAAGTGTGCACTGGACTCAAGAGTAAACGAATTCTTTAAAAAAATCAGTCCATTTATAGAGAATTTGGTAAATAGATTTTGCCTATTATTTACAGCAATTACAGTCTGCATGTGTGCAAAATGTTCCTTTTTCCCCCAATGTATGTTTTCTTTTACATCTTTCTATTTAAGTTAAAGATATATGACATTTTGTGATCCACATAGCTGTATAAGGACAATATTCTATAACTGTACAAAGCACCATCTCAGGATATTTTAAATGATTTACCCAGAGGCTTATTTTCTTTCTCAGCCCCCCAACATACATACACCTGTGCGCCCGCACTCACATACAGTTTATAAAAAAGTAATACAAGAAGAAGTGTAAATCATTTTCAGTATATGCAAATTTTTAACAACAGTCCATGGTCATAGAGGATTGCTATAGACAAGGAGCATTTCATTCAACCATCTATACGAGCTTATAAAATAAAATAAATATAATGATGTTTAGTTAAAGAAGATAAAAATGTAACCTGTTATACAAGAATTAAAAATGTCACTTGGGAATCCTATAATGACTTTGGAATAAGAGCGTTTCACTATATTTGAAGCTACACATTTAAAAGAATACGACCGGTCTGAGGGACATGCTTTCGATGCATTCTGGTATACTGTTAACATGTCAACATCTTTTATATTTAAAATCACTGACACTTTTTTCCACCTCCAAAATGTACACATCAACCCTCTCTTTTTAACTATATGATTTAAAAATGCTTAATTTCTCATCACCATTAAGCATCATTAATTGTCCACTTGCAGATCAAATTTTTAAGAGTATTCAGAAGAACATGTGATTGGAATTTGATTTAAGAATTATGACTACCCAGGTTAACATCATGTGCCAAAGTAGGCAAAGTTAGTGTTAGTATTCAGTTGTCCCAATCTGTCTAACCTGACAGGTTGAGTTTTTTTTTTGTTGTTGTTGTTGTTATTTTTTTGAGTGGGCTTTGTCAAAACACAGACATAATTAAGAAACCATGACTGAAAAAAACAAAAACAAAATAAAATATATCTACCACCTCATCAGCATGCTCCTACATTTGCATCTGCATACATACACATTTGGTTAGGCCTTAGGAGATCAATGTTTGATGGTAAAATCACTTCAAAAACTTAATGCTGCTTAAAATAAGTTCGGTAAAAACATTCAGCTTTTTTAAACAGCTACAACAAAAGTCACCTGGTAGTTGTTGATGACAATGCAATGCACATAATCCACTTCATTGCAACAACAGCTGTTTCGAAAGTATTCTGTAATAAATGGGAAATTTACAGGCAAGTGACAAAGAAAATAAAACATCGGCTGTGATATACTGGAGGACATTTTCCTGGCATGGTTTGTGAGGGAAGCATTACAATAAAGCAATAAACTGACTGACTGATTCACTTTATCCATTAATGAAACATCTATCCTTATGGGAACTTTTCTCTTGGAGGATGATCTCACCCCCTCCACAATGCATAAGAGCATAATGAATGACTTCAAGAAGATAAAAAATGATGTAAATAATATGCTGTGGCATTTATAATTACTGGTTATCAACACATTTTAACACATATACAAGCGTATCAGATGGCATTCTCCATCTCCATCACCAATACACCAGTAGAAAACAACGTTTTCCAGTACTGTTCCAGAAACATGTAGGCAAATACACTGTTGTTTATTCCTTCATCACTTGTCTGGATATATTTTAGCTTTTTTTTGCACTGCTTTATTTCCATAGACTGCATCATATAAAAATAGAACCAGACTGCCAACCTAATCAAATCATGTTTGTTCGTTTAAAGTAGTTTGTAGCTGTGTAAGACTGCTGCTGAGACCGGTTTAAAAAATTAAGCACAGGTAATTCAAAAAAATATATGTGACGGGGTTAAAAGTGGCCAGTAGGACACATATTCTGCCTGTCTTCTTCATAGGGCCTCCAATGTCCATTGTGCAACAAGATATTTAAACACAACACCTTGAACTACAGATGTAGCTGCCACTGGAATTTTTCTGTTTGCTTTCAGAACAGGCAGTATGCTCTGTATGCTTATGCAGCAATGTTCTGTTGTTACCCCACCGGTGTCTCTCTTTTCCTCAGTCAGCTGGTACAGACGCTACATGAAATACTGTCTGTGTCTTTTTCCCCCTTAATGCTTAAAAAAGAAAAAAGAGGAAGAGCCAATATTTTAGCATGTTCCAAAAAGGTATAAAGTCAGAGAGTTACTAGCAGCTGAAAAACTAAGTCCATTCTTCAATAAAAAAAAGAAAGAAAAGTAAAAAAAATAACGCAGGGAAGCAGAGAAACCAAAATATATCATTCTTAACAACATATTCCTAGTTCTGTCCCCAGTTCTGACAACAGGGGCAATGCTACTGGCCCATACGCCACGCCCTGGTGGTGTAGAATGACCGGCACACTCCTTCCACAAAAACGGCTTTCCTCCTGTCGCATGCCCTCTAGTGGCTGGAATCACTCAACAGCAAAGCCACAAGTCTCCTCTATGGCCGTCAGGAGTTTGTCATAAAGCTTGTCGTAGTGTTCATATGGAGGAATGTCAATGCGGTTGAAGCTGTAGAGCAAAGAGAATTATAACAGATTATTTTATAAATAATGGATTTAAAATAAAAGCAGAAAGTCAAGGTTTTAAATGTTTCACTCACCATGTGTGAGCCTTGGGCAGGTTATCAGTGCTGGCATCAATCTGATGAATAGTGAACAGACGTGGACCTGCAGCTCCTGAGCCCCCAAACAAGAGAGAGGGAAAAAAAAACAGGGAGCAATATTATTAAAATAGCTGAGATATAGCTTGATGGACTACATGGATAAAAATTTATGAATACCTGACCATCACACGTATTTGTGAGCTTTGCCCAAATGTCACGACAATTGAACAGAATAGTTATCTGAGTTACTGTAGCCTAAACACTAAAATCACAAGTTTTTTTTCCTCGCACAAAAACACCTTTCCTGAGAAGTAGAGATTATTATAACAGTGAAGTGGTATGGGATCAAATCTGGAATGGGATGTTCCACAAACATTTGTCTCTATAGTGTACTTGAAGAGGTTTTCCAAGATACAACACAATGTAAATAAAATAAGTTAGATCCTATTTTTTTTATTTCAGTGTTAACAAAACAATTTAACTTTGATAAAAAAAAGACTTTGATTAAAAAAAAACATGCACAAAGAGCCAGAATCAGCATTCAGATACTTGCACAAATGTGATCCCACTAATTGTTAACATGCTATCTGTAATTATTTCATCACCTTTATACCACAGCACTGTTCAATTCTTGCTGACTGGTTATACAAGGTTTGCTTGATATTCTAAAACACTGGCTGTTACTGTGTTGTACAGACTGGCTAATGTGTCTCACTTAGTTTGACCACAAGGCGGTGCTGTTCATGTTTTTGCACACAATTCTTAAAAACACAGAAAACAATTATGGAGGATTGAAATGATTGGAATTGGGATAAGAATTGTACAAAACACATTATTAAAACCTGTAAGGACTGCACCGAGACTTTAACTATGGTCATAAAAATTAAAATCATGACTGGGGAACAGTTCAACGCAGTTCAGATACATTGTTGAAAATTGGCCGTAGAAATCACATCTACAGTGACCAATGTACAGTAGGCATAGATTTTTATTTGTAAAAAAAATTATGATAAATAAAAAATATGATATTTGATAATTATGTGCCACATTTTGTTGGTCTATCACATAAAATACGTTTGTGTTTGTAACGTAACAAAAATGTGGAAAAGTTCAAGGAGTATGAATACTTTTGCAAGGCACTGTATGTTCAATAAGTAATGTAAGATCATTTTCATATACCACAATGAGATGAGACTAATCAAGAAAACAATTTAATGTATAAAGATTGGACTTTGGAGCCATCGAAAAAAGGTCATGTGGTCAGACTGACCCTAGTCCAGAGTCATGGGCACGTCAGGGTAAGAAGGGAAGCACATGAAGTGATGTACCCATCATGCATAGTAGCCACTGTACAAGCCTCTGGAGGCAGAATTATGGTCTGGGCTTGCTCCATTTGGTATGGTCTAGACACTATAGCAACACTATGTGGCAATAAAACTTAAATAGCTGACTATCTCAATGTACTGAATGACCAGGTTATCACATCAATGGGTGTTTTTATTTCCTTGATGGTACAAGTGCATTTCAGGATTAAAGCAGAGAGTGGCTCTGAGAGCACAAGGAATCATTTTTATACATGGACTCGCCACCACACCATAATCAAAGATAAAGGCGGGCTTTGAATTTTTTTGCCAGACCTGGCACTTGTTTCATACTTTTATCTTGGCTCATATTCTCGCTTGTTGCTCAAAAAAGACCTTTCAGCAGGTTTAAGAAGCTTCTAAAATTCAAACACCAACCGTAAAAAGAAAATACGGTTCATACTCGATAACAGTCTAGACCAGTCAATATGTGTGGGATTTGAAACACACTTTGAGATAGTTTATTCACTTAGAAACAGTGTCACATAGTGCCACTACTCTTTCAGTTGATAGTGCACCATGCACACACGTCACGTCATTTTATTCTGATGTGCAAACGCAGCTTGCCAAATGACTCCAGGAAACAAGTGATGGACATTTAGTCATTTCATGGTTGTCAAAACGCATATTTCAGTCTTGAGGAGTACAATATGGTCAACGATACGGTTTCTTCACTTCAGCTGAAAACATTAGTAACCCTGCCCATTGCACGTTTAGCATTCATAAACAGAATCATCATTTAAACAATAACTATTGTCATTTTTGGCAAATGCTGTGATATAAAATTGACATCAAACCATCCTATTGCTGATTATTTTTCTAAAAATGCACAACCTGTCATGCTTCAACAAACAAATGAAACATGTAAATGGCCAATTTTACAAGTACAACTCCCCATTCAAGTATATCCATAATTCTCCTGTGCACAATTAATATGTTAGTCCTGATCCTACCAGATCAGTGCTTAAATTGAACCAAATATCAAGAGCACCTTGTGATTGCCACTAGCATCTGTTGATCTATCTCCAGAATGTGTTAGTTATGCAGGAACTGATGTACCTTGTAGGGCTTTGAAACCCTGCAGCGGCACTCTGGACGAGCCGGTGACAAACTGTAACAGTCTAGCTCTGCGCTCCTCATCGAACGATTCAACGGCACGCCAGAACCACTTCACAATGTTGCTGTCAGGGGTGCAGTGCTTCAACCGTGTGTTGGACTTCCAGTCATTAACATCGATCTTTCCCAAGCCACACACGATGAGCTGGAAGAAGGGCAAGGAAGAAGTCATGGTTAAGTATGAGCTGATTGAGGTTGAATACACAGAAGACTTGTAGATAAATCCTACACATGTATCATATTACTTACAATTTCACTGAAATAAAGGAGGAAATTAGTTTATCATTCCAGTACCTCTAGCTCTTTCTCGTCAAAGGCTTTAAGCAGATGTTGCGGGATGACTTCATTAAAGCCTTTCTGCAGGGCTAGGAACTGTGCTTCAATACCTCTCAGGAAGCGCCAGTTCACATAAAGCCTGAACGATGACCAGAGACATGACATATACATTACAGAATCATACTGTTGTGTGGGCAAGTATGTATAATGTGTAAGGGACATTCACCTTGCCCGCTGTGTTTCAGGAGCTCAGTTTGCATACATAAGCTATTTGAACTGATAAAACATACCGGACATATTCCTTCTTGGTGTCTTGAGTGACCGGAATGCTCTTGCCATTGGGTTTGAGCTCATGCTGAATGATCTCTCCATATGCATTGTGTTCTACACAAAATGTATGGTCTAACACCCCTGTGATGTCGTTGTCACTGAAAACAAAAAACAAAAGCCATTTGCATTAGAAAAAAAAAATTATATATTTTTTTATTTAAAGCTAATCAAATCAAGATAATTTTGCATAAATAATATCAGGGTCTTTTCCATCAAGTGAAATACATTTAAATAACCGGCACCAAAATTATTGTCAACCTGAAGTAAAGTTACAAAGTAAAGTCCTCCCCTCACCAATTTTCGCTTTAAGGATTAAAATCTTGCAAGAAATTTGCATCAGCATATGAAGCATTTTTGAGATATGAATGGACGAAATGCCAGCCAAGTTGCACCTACGTCCTGGAGCCGTTCTGAACTTGTTTGCAGAAGTAAAACAATTTCTGCTGCTCCCGTCGAGGGGTCGCCACAGCAGACCATCCGATCCGCGCACAACTTTGGCCCAGGTTTTTTTATGCTGGATGCCTTTCATGACCTTCCTTTTTTTTTTTTTTTTTTACCGGTCTTGGGACTAGGGTTGGGTACCGAAAACCAGTGCCAATACAGCACCGGTACCTATATAACCGGTATGTACCGGACCAAAACAGAATGCGAATTTCGGTACCTCATTTCGGTGCCAGAATGCCTGAACTGCAGATTAATATATTTGTTCTCTAGGGCTATGATGACACAGTTGTAATAAGCATTAGATTCATCAACACACATGATCGCTAGTAAAATTTAAATACTGCATTCATGGGGTGTCAGAAATGATAGGAAAAATTAATTATTTTCCTCAAGAAAAATCTTGAGGACTTCGGAAAGCTTTGATAATACAAATCCAAAACATTGTTGTCCATTTTATTTTTGTAGATTAGATAAAAAAAATTAAAAGCACAAATCATCGGGAAATGAGACCATCCGAGATGCTCGTGAACACATCTTGCGTTACACTCGCTCTGACGGCAGCAGGTGGTCTACCGCTATCTTAACTTGCTAAATTAACTTTCGTTAAAATGCCTAAAACTAAACGATCGAAAGTGTGGCTATATTTCACAAGAAAGGATTCCGACACCGCAACGTGCAGTAAATGTTTTACAGCAGTTGCGTGTAAAGGGGGAAACGCGTCAAATCTAATGAAACATTTGAGGGCAAACGGAATAAACTTAAAAGCGGAGGGATGCGCCGTGTTTGACAGCTTACAGACAACAGCTGGCACTATTGGTGTGGATGACCCCAGCCCCAGTCATACCAACCATAGCAAAAAGGAGTCCACCGATCATGATGACGACAGTAGCCTTTCCACAGGTTAGTAGTAGGCTAATGTAACCTTAACTCCAAAATGCAAATCTTGCATTCATGCTAACAAATGGTCAAACAAATTGTAAAATACTAATGTAACATGGATTCTGTTTATAATTATGGCTTTCCAGATAGTACTTAAACTTTTAATATATTGTTCAATTTTAACCATAAAGTCATCCACCATCATTTTGTGGCTTTTGCAAAGTATCGGTTCAGGCACCGTTTTGGTACCGGTACCGGTTTAAAAGTATCGATTTGGCACCGATATCGAAAAAACCCCAAACAATACCCAACCCTACTTGGCACTGCATGCAGTGGCAGGGTAATATGGGGTGTGGCAACCCACCAACAGCAGGGATCAAACCCGGATCCTCAGATCCTTAAATCAACAACCTACTAGTCACTAGTAACCATGCAGAATTTATGTGAAGCCAGTAACGGCTTAAAATTTCTAAATGCTTAAAAACGGTCATATTTTTATACATGCATGAATATCATAAGCTATTTATTTGACTGAACCTGGTGTCCAGCTTGTGTAGGAATCAAAAGGCACTCACAGGATCCAGACAAGGCTATTGTGGAGATCAGGATCCACAGACTCCATGTCATCCAGAGTGATGGGTTTTCCCAGCAGCTGCTTGTAGAAGGGTAGAGTGAAGCCGCCGTCAATGTAGTGACCGTGGAACACTGCCATACCCATTATGCGGCCCACAAAGTGAAAATAGGACAAGTGCTCCTAAAATGGAAAACAGTTCTGCAATCAATAAGTGGTATTTATAGTGCCTATGATGTATATGCATAATAATAGTATACTGTAAAGTATGCTTTATACCGAACACACTCATCATACAGTTGTGTGAATTCACACTTTAACAAGTTTCCTATTCTGTTTCATGTCAGTTTTTTTTTTACATTATATGATGTAGTACAGTTACTGTCCTGACAGTATTTGTAAATGTTTATATTACTGCATGTCAGACATCTTCATTTTGATCAACAATGGAGGGTATATTCAAGTAACACTGTGGTGTCAACTTGGTGTTAAAGCATTTTGTTTAGCATGTGGATCCTGATGTGAAATATTTTGCAACAGGATTCAGAGCAAAACAGTTAACAAAATAAATTATTAGTTACTGAAAACAACCATTAAAGATGTTTTAAAAGTACATTGACTAAATTTTATCAATTCATGTGGAGCCAATTTCATGAATTTGAAAATTTGGAACTCTTTGAAGACTAAGTTTGGAACTATGCTTTTGCAATGTTCTGTTACCATGTTAGCTTGACAATTCTGCATTTATCTCCATTATCAGGTTTACCCTCAAGTGAACCTTTACAGTGGACCGTGCTATGTACCGGGTTGACGGCAGAGTCTGGGTTGATCTGCAGCGTGTAGATGTCATCACGTGAGTACTGGAAGAGTCCATAGTATGGGTTCAGCATCTCATGAGACAGAAGGTATAACCACTCTCTATGAAGACACAAACAGAAAAGCAGACATCGTAAATCTAAGGCATTCTGAACACGGTCACCATTTTCCACACTAAAGAGAGTAAAATGCTCTGCAGTTCACTACACAACATATTCTGCTAGAACCGTGACCTCATTATGTAATATCAGTTTTTCACCAGCAGAGGGCTGATGTGCAAATGAATTATATGCAGAAACAGGTGAATGAAATGGATTAAATGCGTCAGTGTAGCCACTAAGAAATAGTTTTTATTATTTAGTAAATACAATACTAAAAGAGCACTGTTACATTCTGATTAATTGAATAAACAAGTTTCAGTTTCAGGTTATGATACCTTGCTACGCCTCCATAATCCAGCCCTTCTTCTCCTCTGAACTTCACCATCAGTCTCTTCCACAAGTCTTTTGGCCTCATCTTCATCACCTGCCTATACGACTCCTACAGGGGCAGAGGGGGAAAATGGCAAACGTACATTATTTTAGAGTCTCTTTTTCTTAGTATCCACTTGCGCAGATTTCCCAAAAAACAGTGCAGGTTCACTGAACCTGGAATTTATGTAAATACCAAATAGAAGTAAAAAAAAAAAAAGAAAAAACACATGCGCATGTAAATGCAGACACGCAGACAGACTTTGCTCTAGGGGTCAATAATGTGTCTCCTGCAGCCCTGCATGCCTTTCTAGCTCTGGAGGGAATGTAAAGGAATGCAGGAATGCTGCAACAGAAACAGCTGCACACACCCATGAAGACGGATGAGCACAAACTCGGGCAAAATTATTTCAAGCTGTGAAGGCGAATGTGCACGTTCACGCAGCTCAAAAACCACACCACAGCATCTTTATGATTAGGGGACAAGATTTCCATGGAATGGTAGAGCTAATGTGTCTTTCCCATGTGAGTTCAGCCACATAAATAAATTCAGCTGGTGCACTGAGGACATTTTTCATTAGTGGATGAAAGGATTAAAAACATGGCAAGTGTCCAGGCTTGTTTATTGGGGACTAAAAGAGCTGCTAGACCTCAGAGGTTTGCAGGTAGGGAGTGTAAGAGACAGGAGGGGAAAAATAGAAGTAAATAGTTTTTTTGTATAAACCTAAATAAAATTAAATAAGAGAAACAGTCTCTCTTTTGCTGTCAAAGCTGACAGTGTGTGACTCCAGCGATTCCATCACTCTTGTGAGAGACGTCACCGGTCTCATTGTGCATTATTGAGTTCTAATTATAATATTCACAACTATTTTCAGAGATCATACAGTAAGGCTGGGAAAATGACAGCGGCATGGTCTTAGTCTTGCTCAGGTTGTCATCAATACATGCAGATGGCTCAAATTTATTTATATCTGTGTGGTTTTGAGATGCCCTACCTCAAAGATCTCCTCGCGGGACACCTCGATGCGGCAGTGTCCTGCCTGAGGCTGCTGCTGAGAAAGCTCCTGCCGGAGAATCTTCAGCTTCTGCACCAGATCTCTTTTATACTTGGGTACGGTGAGACACTCGGCATCATCGGGCAGATTTCCTGGAGACAGCACGGACTGGGCCTGTTCTTTTAGCTGACTCACACGACTGCACACACACACACATACAAAGGGAAATGTCTGTGGTTAAAACAGATGTTTTGGGGATTTATACCTACTTAATAACAACATACACACAATACAGTGCTTTGAACATTTCAAGGCATGTGCTCTGCACACATACAGGCCCTCAATGTCAGTGATTGCCACAGTTTGCAATTGGAGTGTGAATCATCTCACATACCATCCATATGCATTGTTGTTTTTCCAGTGACATCTCAACAGTTTCTGAGCTGAGACTAAACATGACTCATGAGAATTAGAGAAAAGACATTTACCAGCTTTCTGCTATTTGGATCAATCACTAGCATCAGTTACTAGCTAGATTATGCTCACCATCCATATTTACTAGTTTCCTAGCAACAGTATGTGCTCATCTTAAACTGTGGGTGAATCATCTATTTGCCTTTTAGATCTATACATTAATAGTCTAACCAGTTCTAGATATTCTGATAAAGTTTTTTGTTAGCTGGAAAATGTGACTGATTGTACAGTTATTTGGTAAACTTTTCTGTTTTATTTTTATTTTTATACCGTACTTGTGTAAGGCAAAAAAAAAAAAATTGTCTTTCATTTATCTTTCATTTATCTTTTAGCAGCTGTGTCTCTGCATTTGCCTCTGTAGGATACGGATAAATGTGTGAGCGTGCATGTAGTGGTAACGCAGTGTGGTCTCTATCTCTCTGGCTGCCTGCTACTCTGTGGTGTTTGCAAAGCATCGCCCAGCTGAGCAGAGAGCTGAGCTGCCTTGCACACACACTTCAAACACAGACAACATACCACCCCCAGGGAGTGAAGAGGGCAGGACAGGGGATGTAAAAGACAGACAGAAAATGGAGTGAAAGGAAAAGAGAAATAGCAAAGAAGCAGCAGCTCATGGAAGGATGAGTTTAAACAGAGGGACTGAGGGAAACAGGAAACGCTAATGTGAAAGGACACGAGAGGTAACCAAGGTTAGAGGAAGACAGAGAGAAAGAGCTGGACAGTGTCTCAATGAGAGGAAGGCGGTGAAATCGGAGGAACCTGGGGCCTTTGCTACAAAGGGACACCTAAATTAGTTTAAGCGCAGGAGATCGATTCCACTTAGCAGTTACTAACCATCTCATAACTCATTTTATATACTGCTGTTTATGTTTAAGGATTTTTTCCCCCTATCAGTCTCATGAGACATCTTAAATAACTCATCACTATAAATTAGGACAGTGTTTCCAAAAATGTGTGTGTCATATGTAAGTTAAGTCAGAGCCACATTATTCACCCTATTTGTGTTATAGAGTACATTTAGGGGTATCAATAATCTTTTTTTTTTTAATACATTTTATATTATTTATCTTCTAAATGGTAAAACTCTTGCATCTGGATAACAGCAAAATGACCCCAGGAGGAGTGAGTTGCCAGTGGGTTGTACTTTCTACAAACCTGAGAAAGTTCGCATCTCAGAGTGAATTCCTTAAATATCTAATGTTGAGGTTTTACTGCCCAGACAGAGCATATGGTTGAGACTCTCTTTCTCTCCTAAAGCATGCAGTTTTCATTTCCTGATTTCGGACAGTGTCAAATATTTATTGGAGGGTAAATGATATGTGCTCTATGACATGAAATACAGCAAGCAGGGGAAGACAAACATCTTTAATTTTATAGGAAAAAAAAACACAAAAAAACATGACCCCAAAAGTGTTTTTGCGACAATTTCCGATCAAACGCTAAAAAAAACTAAAAAAAAAAAAAAACCGGAGGAGCTTCCTGAGCTGATATAAAATGAGCTAAAATTAAGGCCCTTTTTTTCTTTTTTACTGTAATCGATGAAAATGTTATCAGATACTATTAGTGAAGACTGCTGTGCCACATGGTCTGGTAGAAACCTGAGTCATGATTCATGTCGATTCTGTTCGGACTGCGCTAGACCAATCAATAGTCTACATTATTTCCGGTTCTACACATATATCCTTCTTTATCCTTTTTGTACCCCAGCAAGAACACTAATCGAATTTTGCATGCATTCTTGGACATGGTACGGGACGCTCAACAAAGAAATAACCACCAAAATGTAAGATAAAATTTGTTTGTTCCTTCTATTTTTTTCCCCTGTACTGCACTGTCCCCTGTAAAAACATTTTTTATGAAATGTGCTTTTGTGAGGGAGGTGTGCACCCACTGAGCGAGATTCCTCTAATGTTTTTACCAGAGCGTGTCCGACACTTGGAATGTCCAGCTGGAGAGCTTTTAGATAGCCAGGACAGCCAGGGAATTGAATGGAAACATCTCATGCCTTTCTCCCTCCTACCACAGCTCACAAAATGGAGTCTGCATGGACAGTTATGCAACCATGCAGTACAATCCTTTCTAAATAATCAGAAGACAACCTTTAGTGGAGTTGTCTGCTGCTCTGGTGCTGCTCTTAATGCACTAATGTACTTCAAAAAGCCACTTATAATATTTATAACCTGAAAGCTTAAAAGTTAACATGGCAATTCATTCGTAAGGTCAGCGGTCAAGCGCATTATTCTGTTGGTTTTAAAAGTGTCTGAGCTACAGAGTTTGTCAGAGTGTGTAGTGTGGTAGTGAGCGGATACAACATTCTCTCTTAACTTGGAGAGAAGGGGGCTCTTTGATCTGTCTGAACAGGAAAAAGGAAACCTGATCTCTTCATCACTGCATTCTTCAGACATGCATGTGCATTCACGTAACATAAGCGAAGACGCACAGATTTCATGAAAGGAGATTTCAGAGAAAAGATGAATATTTTTTAAACTCAATGACCGATCCATCTGTACATCGTAGCAGTTTTTTTTAACCTACCTTTTTAATTTCATTTTACATGCCAAACACAGACACACACTCCAGTCTTTTTAAATAAACAAATTATTGTGGAAGATTGTTTTACCTGTTCGGAGCCTCACCAGCACCTCTTGAACCATTAGGACTGGGACTGAAAGTTTAGAATTACAGAGAATATGCAACATTATGATTAGATGTTCGGATTCAAGTGGAATGTCTTTCCCGTACACTAATAAACAAATAACAATACAGTGTACAGTTATAGGTAAATAATCAAAGTGTATTAGATTGCTACCCTGGAGTTAATTCATTTCCAATGACGACACTTGCAAAAATGTTAAATTCTTTTTTTTACCCCAGCAGCTTGACGACAACTACAGGTTTTTCATTTATTAATTTAAATGAAATTTGTTATTTCATTGCTTATTTGCAAGAAAGCTTATTTTTGTTAAAAAGTTTTTTTTTACACCAACATAACATGAACAATCACCATACACACTCCTGTGAAAATATCTAAAACTATATTGACTGTAATTGTATTGCACGTTAATATAAACCTGCAATTGATTGTGCAGTCAGAACTACTGACGGAGTAAACCATCAGACTGGAGACAGGCCGTGTGGTGTGTATACTATAGAATACTGTCAGAAATTGAGACACGAACAAAACTCACTTGAGGACAAGGTGCAGGTTGGCAGAGAGCCGCGGGTCCGTGAACTGTGTCGTTCGGTTGTTGTGGTCAACAAAGTAGACGCGGCCAGTGGCTGTATTGCGAATCTCCCACCCTGGAGGCAGAGGCCCTAGCTCCTCACAATTCACATTACTGAGATCCCTACAGAGACAGAGAGATAAAACACATGTTTTGGGACAGAATATGCAATCTGTCTATTTCCTTTAATATCTACTAAAATCTCTCTCTCTCTCAATGATGAAATGTCCTCAGAGCAGGTGGTAACAAGTGTATTAAGTACACAGGGTGAAAACCAACAGTCTGTGCTCAGTCTCCAAATCCTGCTCTCAAGTCTTGTAAATCAGACTTTAAGACTAAATTACAATTTGCAATTTTCATAACATACACATCAGAAATGACACTGAACATTGTGATGCCAAAGAATAAAAGTGCATGACAAATTTAAATGACAAAAGATAATTTTATTTAACTTTAAGTAGCAACACAACAGATGAACTGAAATCAACTTTCAGTGATGTGCTACACTATTACATGCTCAAAGCTCAAATCTGTTGAATTTTGGAATGAACTAAATTTTTTTTGCCTGTCACTATGAAGTGATGGGAATAAAAGTATGAGATTGCATCTATTAAGTAGATTTAAATTGCTCACTCATAAGTGCCTATTAAAAAATGTACAGCGCCATCTCTTGAATTTTGAGATGATTTTTTTCAAGGTAGTTGGGACGGACAAAAAAAGCAGACGGACAAAAAATCTAAAAACCATCTCATGTATTCCCAAATTATATTTTTCCGCAAATATCTTCAATGATAACATTACAGTTATAATTCATGTATAAATGTCCAACTACATTTCTTTCTGGTATTTTCTTACACTGGTATTAAATAAAGTAGTACCAGGAATTATGTGAGAAAAGAGTAAATTTCAGTAGTGAAAGTGTGTGTGTTGAAGTGAGGGGGTTTTACCTCGGCACTCTGGGGTCATGCCACGTACTGACACCTGTCTGAGTGTGCAGGAAGTACACCTGACCTTGCTGCGTGGTCCGCTGCTCTGTGGACGGATCAGGGATAAAGGATGAGGGCTAGACGTGGCTGATCATTCATTTTCATGCCACATAAAATTGTTTTTTAAAAATCACTTGGTCAGTTCTGGAATTATTGACACCACTGATAAAAAGAGCTAATAAACAGATCATTGAATTAAACCACACTTTAAATGAAGACATTTACTCTGAGTAAATAAAAATCTTTATCAAAAACCATGTGTCGCAACTATTGGCTGATCTGCCTTAGTACTTTGTGCAACCTCCCTTTCACATAAAAGCAGCGAGTCTTCTCTGCGTATGCTTGATGAGCCCAGTTTCCAGGGCATTTCAGAATCCAGTGGATTGCACCTCAAGTTTTCAAAGGTGTTCCATTCAGGGTTTGAGGTTTGCCATATTGAAAGCTTGATTATATGATCACTCAACCATTTGTTTTTAGACTGGTGCGTATGGTTTAGATCATTGTGCTGTTGGAAGATCCAGGTTGTAAGTTATTGGCGGAAACTTCTAGAATGTCTTGTGGAAACTCCTGATACTTTATTAAGCCTGTAATGCCATGTAACCCATAATCCCCTCGGATCCCTCACCATACTTAAGAGTGTCTCCTTTCTGTATAACCAACCCTCTTTATAAACAGCACAGATAAAGCTCCAGTAGTGCCTAGTGAACTCAGAAGACTCTTGTTTCTGGTTACATGAAAGTATATTTATACGTCTTAAATATATATATATTTGTGTGTTTAATCCCCAATGAAACAGGAAACCGTGCATGACCACAGATGAGTATAATATAAATAAAGGTAAAAGGTATAAACTGGTTTAGACTGGAGGCATACACGTATGTGTGACAGCAAACCTTTTGCTTTTGATTCCCTTAATTAAATGAGTTGAATTTTAATGCATGTTAAGTGAAACAAAAATATTTTTTCTTGCATGTGTTAACACAATAAAACATCCTCTTGTTGTTACTAAGCTCTCTGCATTACTCTCATTATGTAACGAACACACTACTGCATCTGTGTACTTAAACCACACCCTATTCTCTCTTTCCACAGGATCTGAGCATGCACGCACACACACACACACAGAATGTCCTGTTTACGTCACAGATGCACACACACACTTGTCTAACCTGTAGTGCTGATGACAGCAATCACAGTCAGAGAGACATTTCAGACACGCCGCCCTCTCTACATCCCTAATTACCTCAGCAATGCTGACTTCCCAAACAGCTGAAAGCGTACTGCATCATCCTGCACCTGTGTGTACACTTCATCTGCTGTTTCATTCCTCTGGCGGGCAGATGCTATGACGAACATTCTCCTTCGTCCATGCGAACGACAAACTAACCTTACTATCACATTTGTCTCAGTGCATGTGCATGTCTTGTGAGCTGACCGTAGCCCTCAGGGAGGTCCGGCGGTGTGTGCAGGTGAGTCCGGCTCATGTAATTTCTGTGTCTCTGAGATCGAACGCGCCGCTCCTGCACCCGGATCTCGCCTGCCTGAGCGCCAGCTGCCCCGTTGGGTGTCATGATAGGCGTGTTCTCGTCAACTAAACAACTAAGGGGACGGCCAGGACTAGAGTACTCTGATGCAGGCCTGAGAGAGAGAGAGAGAGAGAGAGAGAGAGAGAGAGAGAGAGAATTAGGGACACGAACAAAGGAAAAAAAAGTGTTCCTGAAATACTTCCAAAATTGTGGTTAGGAAAATTCTGGATTTTTAGAAAATATGAAATGGTTAAGGAAATTAAATAAAATAATGTTAAATACACAGGCATAAATTCATAGAGATAGTTCCATAAAATTCATCACCCCAGAATAAAAAGGACTTTATCTTGGCCCTATATTCAAAGGTTTAAATGCTCAGACTGTGCTGTAGACCAGACATATTTGGTGTATACAAAGGATCACTTAAGACTCTTTCATCATTGCCATATTCAAATTGGTGCAATGGTCTTAGAAGTGATCCAGATGGGTAGGAGTGCATTTTAAAACCTGCCAATCAAAATCAAATCTGATTTCTCAGCTTTAATCTCTCAACTCCACTATTGCTAAATAACATCTCATTTTGGCTTTCATAAAGCATTTTTTCTCCACCTAGGGCTGGTTTAACTTTTTGAGTAAAGGCACAGGACTATGCCTGATCTGTGTCCTGAAAAGCACTACAGGGAAAATGTTAAAAAATATCCAAATAAATTTATTAATAAAATAACAACAGACTGCAGAGACGTGCCAATGACACCAGACTCACACACTGTGTGTAACAAGTTATAGTTTTGTCTGTGACACTGGCGAGTTGTCCTTCAGCTACACTAGTTACAACTGGGGTAGTGAGAATCTAACAATACGGAAGGATATTTAATAATTTTTTTTTTTTTTAAGTTAGTGAATCGGATACTGATTATCTGATTCAGCTGATTACTACACCAGAAGAGAAAAAAACACTGCAGTGACATGACAAAGCTGATTGTCAGAAGAGTTTTAACATTTACTACTGCACAGTAATATCCAGACATATGAGAGAGAGAGACGTCCAATACTGTATAGTGCTACGGGATATGACCCAACAGTACAAATACTATACTCAACCTAGTTTAAAGATTGTAAGGTAGAAATCCTTATGCCTTATGTCTAACCTGGTAACTTTGAAAATTAGAAGCAATGCTATTAATACACCAATCTTTATTGTTCAGTTTTTATTTGAGTTACTAGACGGGAAGGTTACACTTCATAAACACGTGTGCATGTCCAGATCACTCACCTGGTTGGTCTCTCCCACTGCGTGCTGCGCGTTATATGGTTTAGATACTGAATCCGACCAGACGCCGTTCTCCTTTCCTCCCAGCTGCATCACAAATACACACTATTAGGAATCTGGCATTATAAAATGAATATTTTGTATGTGAAAACACTTGTGCGGTGAAAACACAGCGACGGCTCTGCTACAGTAACTTTACCCATCGGGTAGATCATTGTCAAACAGACGGCTGCAGTCTACCACAGGCCCACCAGTGCCAATCCTGTCTCTGGACTGAAGACTCACTACGTGCATAAAGACAAAAGAAAGGTCACATATAGAATCCAAAATACTCACTCTGGCATTTTTAAGGGCTTAGCTAACATTTTAGCTTTACATTTTAAGTTATGGGTATGTAAGAGTCACCACATGAAAGCCTGGGTGGACCATTCTGCCTTAGGAGAGGACTTTTTTTTATTTTTTTATAGGACTCTGGGTTGAGGGACACAGACAAGGCCAAACATATCAAGGTGACACTTATAGTTTAACTTTACAGTCAGGCTTTTCTCCTATAATTAAAATGTACTACCAAAGTCGACATAATGTGGAGGATTTGCAGCTCCACATGTTTCAGGAAAAAAAAAAAAAAAAACCCAGCGTGAATGGTCATGAAAGACCTGCACATAAAGCTGGGTGTTAAATCCAAGCCTGCACTCTGGCTCATGTAAACAATTTAATAGGCAGAGACTGATTTCTCACTTAAACTATAGAAACAGAACCTGCTTTGGTGGCGGTTACCATAGTACAGATCTGCAAAAAACATTGTAGCCTTGGGTTCATTTATCCATGCTCGCATGTTTAAGGATAAAAAAAATACATCCAGTCTACTAGGTGACAGGTTTATACATCAATGATGATGGAGATAAAGATGTTTAGATGTCTGAATTTAGACATATCAACCATGTTTCCATGGAATTTTCCATGGAAATGTTATATCCTGCAACATTTGGAAACTATTGTTAATTAAAATGCATTTGCAGCACCACTCTAATACGTACATATAACAAGTTCTCTATCCTGAATATCTCCAGCCTGTTAGTCAGCCTACACAGGTATGCGCCTCATCATGATTCCAGCGAATGTGCTGGGTGAACTGTCATTACAGAGAAGCTCTGAGCTGACTCACAGGAAGACATACTCGAGTGGGAAGACAGGAATGCTGCGCAAATTCTGTCGTTCTTTCTTTTTTTAAAGGAACGAGACTCAAATAATTCACTCACTCTCTTTTGGATAATCATTCATCACATGGGGTTTGCTAGTAGTGATATTTGCTACACTTTAAATCAGAAAGAATGAAAGAAGAGGACCAGACATAGTAAGGAGGACATTAATATAATATAAATGATACGTACCTACTATCTGACCCCTCACTGTGTCACTGTCATTGGGTCCCAGCTTGTTTAGATCTAATCTCTGATCTGAAAGTCAAATAGAGAGAGAAAGAGGAGGGAGAGAGAATGAAGCATCAACAGCATAAATATAGCTCACCTATTAAACACTCGGCTTTGATCAGACGCAAAGACTATTAAAATGAATGAAGTACAGTAATGAGCCTGAAGCTTATAATAACAATAAAAGATGAGTCACCTAGAAGAGTGCGTGCCCAACTAATACTTGTGTGGTAATTCCCTTGAGTCTGATCCAGTCGGACAGCCTGGGGTGCGTATGCGTGTGTGTGTGTGCGTGTGTGTGTGTGTGTGTGTGTGTGTGTGTGTGTGCGCGCGCCTATACACAAAGCCTGCTTTATTCTTTGTAGTCTTTAAAAGGAGAGATGCGAGATCTCTGGTTCTGTGCTACAGGCCAGGAAGAGAGGGACAGGAATAACAAGTAGGACACACAAGATGTACGACTAGACTAAACGGTTGGTTCAAGTTAGGCCTAGTTACAAACAGAAGTATGATCAGCAGGCAGGCGTCTACAAAATCACAACAAAGAACATTCCAGTAAATACTAACTGAAAGTGATATAATACACTACTATGTACTGAAATAACTATTCATTTCTGTTAGGAGACTGTTTAACATGAAGGGGAAAAAAAACTTCTAGGTTACTAAAAAAAATATCAAAATCACTTGTACTTTGACATCACATTACATGGCTTTACCACTGCTCGCTTTCCTATAACGGGCTGTCCCACAATGTATGTTTTTTTCCCCGTCTCTCTCTCTCTCTCTCCATACAGTTCCAGTCAAAGGTTTGGACACATGTTTGGATATATTTTTTACATTCTAGAACAAAACTGGATTTTTTCAAATGAAATAACACATGGCATTAGGT